>SKCR01048848.1:0-50172 GCA_019454045.1 Zanthoxylum bungeanum | reverse complement strand
TGTTCTTGTTGATCTTGGGGCTTGGTTATTTTTTCCAACACCTTTCACGAGGTTTCAGGTGTCAGCTACTTTTGAGGAGTTGGTGGATCCTAGGGTGGCTAGGATTATGGAAAAAATGAAGTTTGAACCGGGTGAAGGTTCAAAGTTGCCAGATTTCAGAGGACAGACCACTCGAAAGGTTTGGGGTATAGATCTGATGAAGAAAAGTCGAAGGTCAAGAAAAAGGGCCTAAAACTGATGGAATGTTTTGTGAAAGCTTCAGGATATCAAGGGGAGCCTGAACCTGTGGAAGTTAATGGGATTGTGGTGCCTGGATTTGAGATCTTCCAGGATTTGTTGGGTGAGAAACCGTTGATTAAGGAAGCTGTGGAAGCAGAGAATTAGGAAGAAGAATTGATGAAGTTGGAGAGCCTGACTCTGGGAGAGGATGAAAAGCCTGAGGAAGACCTGATTGCAGAGGAAGAAGTGTCTATAGATGATGAAGACATTTACCTTCCTGATTTGTTTGAATGTACTTCCTCATCATCCAATAATAAAGACATTTCTTTTGCTTACTTGCCTGAGTCATTTCCATTTACTCTGCACGAATCAAGCATATTTGATATCAGTTCGGCCAGAACTACTGCATTTAACTTGGGTACACTTGAGAACCCCAAGGAAATTCTGATTGCAAGTGAAGTTACCTCTGAAGAGAGGGAGAAACTAGAAGAAGTGTTGGTCAGATATGCCAAAGTATTTGCTTGGTCCTATGAGGACATGCCTGGGGTAGACAGAAACATTGCCCGGCATACAATACCAACTTATCCGAATATGAGGCCAGTAAAACAGAAACTCCGACGGATGAGACCAGAATGGGCTGAGAAAGTCAGAGAGGAAGTTAAGAAACAGATAGATGTGGGGTTCCTGGAAGTAGTAAAATATCCAGAGTGGTTGGCTAAAATAGTGCCGGTACCAAAGAAAGATGGGAAGGTCAGAATGTGTGTAGAGTACAGAGATCTCAACAAAGCTTGTCCAAAAGATGATTTTCCTTTGCCGCATATAGATGTTCTGGTTGATAGCGCGGCTTTATCTGCTATGTATTCATTTGCAGACGGGTTTTCAGGTTACAATCAGGTTCTTATGGCTGAGGAAGATAAACACAAGACTGCATTTGTTACCGAGTGAGGTACTTATTGTTACAAGGTTATGCCGTTTGGGCTTAAGAATGCGGGGGCTACTTATCAGCGGATGGCCACTACACTTTTCCATGACTTAATGCATAAAGAGATTGAGGTGTATGTGGATGACATGATGGTGAAATCGGAGACAAGAGTTGGGCATATTGAAGCACTGGAAAGGTTCATTCAGAGAGTTGACAGATACAACCTGCGGCTTAATCCCAAAAATGTGTGTTTGGGGTGACATCAGGGAAATTGCTTGGCCATACGGTGGGAATGGGCGGAATAGAGGAGACTCCGAGAAGATCAAAGCAATCACAGAAATTCCTGCACCGGAGACAGAAAAAGAAGTTAGAGCATTATTGGGAAATATTCAGTACATCAGTCGATTCATTGCCAAGTTGATATCAGTATGTGAGCCTATCTTCAAACAGTTGAGAAAAGATCAGCCAGTGAGATGGAATGAACAGTGTCAGACAGCCTTCGACAAAATCAGAGAGTACTTGGTAAAGCCTCATGTATTGAAACCTCCGAGACCGGCCGACCTTTGATATTGTATTTAGCTATAGAATCAGAAGCACTGGGGGCAATGATGGTACAGGCAGATGAGACAGGGGTAGAACATGCAGTCTATTATCTGAGTAAGAAGATGCTCCCGTATGAGGCTCGATATCAGAAAGTTGAGAAGATCTGTCTTGTAGTGGTATGGGCTTCCAGAAAATTGCGGCATTATTTCCAGTCATACAAGATCCAGATAGTGGCCAAGGAAAATCCTCTGAAGTATCTTCATTCGGTGTCTTCACTAGTGGGAAAATTAGGCAGAAGGTTGGTATTGCTGACAGAGTTTGACATTGAGTATCTCACCTCCAAAGTGATCAAAGAGTGAGCAGTGGCAGAGTTTCTGGCATTGCAACCTGTTGAGGGGGATCAGTATAAGTTTGAATTTCCAGACGAAGAGATCCAAGCAATAACAGTTCAGAGATGGAAGATGTATTTCGACGGAGCAGTGAATTACAAGGGAGCTGGAATTGGAATCGTGACAGTGACCCCCGAAGGGGAGACTTTGCCTTTGGCCAAGAGGTTGACATTCAGAGTGACTAATAACATGGCCGAGTATGAAGCATGTGCTTTTGGTTTGACAGCATTGATAGCCTTGAAGGCCGGGAGTGTGGAAGTCTATGGAGATTCTATGTTGGTAGTCCAGCAGATGCGAGGAGAATGGGAATTGAAAGAAGAACGGTTGAAACCTTACATTTTTCACCTCAGAAAGTTGGCACAGGTTATCCCCGAGTGTAAGTTTTAGCACTTACCGAGAGAAGAGAATCAGATGGCAGATGCATTGGCTACACTTGCAGCAACTTGGGAAAATCCAGAAAAATTAGTGATGAGACCGTTGATACTGACAATAGCGAGCATACCTGTTTATGAGATGGAAAGAATTCTGGAAATTGAGGTCGACGATGGTAAACCTTGGTATTATGACATTCAGAGGTATCTGGAACATGGTGAACTCCCGGAAGGGGCAGGCAGAAAAGACAGAATAGCCATTCAGAAGTTAGCTTCCCAGTATGTGACTTTGAGAGGGGAACTGTACAAGAGGCAAGCAAACGGTATTCAGTTGAAGTGTTTGAGAAAAGAAGAAGCTCAGCATGTAATGGAAGAAATACACGCCGGGGTATGTGGTCCGCACATGAACGGGTTGAATCTGTCCCGAAAGATAGTGAGACAAGGTTTTTATTGGTCAACCATGGAAACGGATTGCGCGAAGATGGTAAAGCACTGTCATGACTGTCAAGCACATGGTAACTTGAATCACTTACCTCACACAGAGCTACACGGGTTGTCAGAGCCGTGGCCTTTCTCAGCATGGGGAATTGATATGATTGGAGAAATTCGACCGAATGCATCGAATGGGCATCGTTTTATAGTAGTGGCAGTAGATTACTTCTCGAAGTGGGTGGAAGCCGAATCATTCCGCAATGTTACACAGCAAAACAAATGGCAAAGTTTATAGCTCGGAACCTCATTTGTCGGTATGGTATGCCGCATCATGTAGTGACAGACAACGGGGTCCATTTTCAAGGAGAGACGAAGGCAATGTTACAGAGGTATGGGATAGGCCACCACAAGTCGTCACCATACAGGCCGCAGGCAAATGGGGCAGTTGAGGCAGCCAACAAGACTATAAAGATAATTTTGGCCAAGATGACAGAAGATTGTAGAGATTGGGCCGAGAAATTACCGTATGCTTTGTGGGGGTACAGAACATCAGTAAGAACAGCAACAAGGGCCACACCTTACTCTTTGGTCTATGGAATGGAAGCAGTATTGCCGGTAGAAGTGGAAATACCGTCTATGGGGGTATTAGCAGAGGCAGAATTACCGGAACGGGAATGGGCCGCACAGAGGTTTGATCAGTTAGCACTATTGGATGAGAAGAGAACGAAGTCTTTGTATCACATGCAGTTGTATCAGAAGAGACTAGCTCGGGCATTCAACAAGAAAGTGCGTCCTACCAAGATCAGAAAAGGTGATTTGGTACTTAAGCAGTCGAGGCCATCGACGACAGATCCGAGAGGAAAATTCAGACCAAATTGGGAAGGACCTTACATAGTGCAGAAGGTAATGGGAAATGGAGCAGTGAAGCTATCAGACTTGGAGGGGAACGAGTTCACTGAGCCGATCAACGTAGACAGATTGAAACAATACTTTGCCTGAGGGAGAGAAGACCGAGCAGTCACCACGGGAATTAGCAGAAGACCTAACCCAACGGAATAAGAAAATCATTCATGCATACACGTAACATTGCATTCTCTTCGTGTTTGTTTTCGTTTTGTGTTCGCAGGTTCGAAGAAAGGAGAAAGCGGCAGAAATGAGCCAAGCAGCGTCAGCGTAATTTCAGTTTTTGGGATGAGTCCCAAGGGGCGAGGCCCATATCAGCTTGGGGGCGATGCCCATATCATGTCGGCAAGAAGGCGAGGTCCCTATAGTCAGCGGTGTTGGGTCGAGGTGCCCCCGTTGTCAGTTGTAGTTCCGGGTCGAGGTGCCCAGGGTCGAGGTACCCACTACATCATCAGTTTGAGGGCGAGGTCCCTATAGTCAGCGGTGTTGGGTCGAGGTGCCCAGGGTCGAGGTGCCCCCGTTGTCAGTTGTAGTTCCGGGTCGAGGTGCCCAGGGTCGAGATATCCACTACATCATCAGTTTGAGGGCGAGGTCCCTATAGTCAGCGGTGTTGGGTCGAGGTGCCCAGGGTCGAGGTGCCCCCGTTGTCAGTTGTAGTTCCGGGTCGAGGTGCCCAGGGTCGAGGTACCCACTACATCATCAGTTCGAGGGCGAGGTCCCTATTGTCAGCAGTATTGGGTCGAGGTGCCCCCGTTGTCGGTTGCAATTATCGGGACGCGTCCCAGGATCGAGGTCCGCTGCAGAACCCAACTCAGCTCGAGGCAGCAGCCGAGCCAGGTAAGTGAAAATGCATTGCATAACTTTGATAGGATTGTTCAAAGTCACACACTGCACAAGTCCCATAAAAGTGGGGGCGACTGTAGGCATTGCATTTTCGCATGTGAAACCCGATGATGAGTCTCAGTTGGAGGCACTACCTTTTTAGCTAAGGATATTGCGGGAAACGGAGGTCGGAAGGGGAAATTCGAAATAAGTACGTCATCAAGTTCATTTCACAAGCTCACTGTCTTCGTTAGTGCTGCGTTCGTTACTTCGTTCGAACGTTAGGAAGATTGCGGACGTTCGTGCAGCGTTCTAGGAGGCGTTCAAATGGTGTCGGTAATTCTGGTTTTGCTGCTAGCCTCAACCCAAGCCCAATTAGCCCACCAAGCCCATAAGACACATCCCAATTAAATCAAATTTTAATTAAATTAAAAGTTAATTAAATAAAATAATTAAACCATTTACCAATTAAATAAAACATAAAATATAATCATACCTAATTGAGATAAATCAAATATTATATACCAAACTAAATAAATCACATACTAAATTAAAAAGATGCCATGCCTAATTAAAATCAATCATAACAAATTAAATATTTTGCATTCCTAATCTAGCCAAATTTTGTCCCCCCCAATCCCTTGCTTTCCTTGTCTAATACCAAATCAAATCTTCTCTTTAATACACAAATCCTTTTTCCTTGTCAAGCCTAACCCTTTGCCTATATAAAGAACCCTTCGCCAACCTTCTCAACCCTAGCTAGCTCATACAGAACTCGCACAAAAATCTCAACACAAAGAACCTTAACCACTCACGGTAATAGCAACGAAAAGAACATAAGCAATTCCCTTTATCTCCTCCACTCCACAACCGAAAACAGCACCCTCCTAAACCTCTACCCATCACCGAAAAACCCCCAATACAGCAGCCCTCCATCACCAAAAATATACCTCCAAACAGCAGCCCAAACACACCGAAAATACACCCCAAAAACAGTCCATAAGACTCTCAAAACAGTAACATAAAAACTGCATTCATAATCCTTAAAATAATCGCACAAGACTATACTAAAAACCCATGAAAAACACTCGGAGCAGTCCGTTGAAACGTCAAAACAAGTGACCTGAACAATGAGCAGCAAAATAGAGGCCGAACAGCAGCAGAACGGAGGCCGAACAGCAAGCAAAACAGCAAGGCAGTGAGCTAGGACGCTGAACCAGTGAACCAGAGAAGTTGAGGAGCTGTACCCTTCCGACGTCCGTGAAATGTGAGCCCAAAAGTCGGCAAAAAGGTTAGACCTGAGGGTACTTTTTACACTCATCGTTATCTAATTTTTGTTATTTATTTTGATTGTATTTTACTTATTTGTTGAATCTTGCTTGTGTATGATGTGTGTTGTGGGTATTGGATGAATGGAAGAGTGTCGTCTCTTGTGGTATATATGATGGAAACCCAGACGTAAATTCCGTAGCCGAATCCGAATGGACGGTAGTGCGGTTTGTACTTGGATACAACTCCACATACCGCTTGAGTAAACAGCACCCTCTTTTGTTTTGTGTTGCTTTGGTTTATTTATTGTTCGTCACTTGAATTCTGCATGTTGCTTATTTATGCATGGTTCAATCAAGCGCATGGGCTTAGTAAGTGGAATGAAAGATCCTCTATGGGGATGGGTTAAAGCCCTTTACCACGTTGCTTTGCCGCGCCGGTTGATGTGTGTTCGGTTGGATGTAAGATGTGTTCAATCGGGCATACTTAGTTTGATATGATTGCCTTTATGTTTGTATGCATGATGCGATCGAGCGCATGGGCTTAGTAAGTGGAATGAAAGATCCCCTATGGGGAGGGGTTAAAGCCCTTTACCACGATGCTTTGCCGCGCCGGTTGATGTGTTCGGTTGGATGTAAGATATGCCCAATCGAGTATACTTAGTTTGATATGATTGTCTTTACGTTTGTATGCATGATGCGATCGAGCGCATGGGCTTAGTAAGTGTGATGAGAGGTCCTCTAATTGAAGAGGTTAAAATCCTTTACCACGATGCTTCGCCGAGCCTCGCATTGTACTATTTGCCATTTATGTATTGCGTCCCATTTTATGCATCAGGTCTGTTCCCGTTCGAACGCGTTTACGAACGCAACTCGAACGCGCATGCATTTTTGCCTTATCATGCATCAGGTCTCATCTCTGTTCGAAGGCGTTCACGAACGCCATACGAACGTGAGCATTCTGTTTCATTTCCGTTCGAATGCGTTCACAAACGCCATACGAACGTGAGCATTCTGTTTCAATTTTGTTCGAACGTGTTTACGAACGCTACTCGAACCAGAACCTTCTGTTTACCGTTCGAACGCGTCTATGAACGCTGCACGAACGCCCACAGTAAACAGATCCTCTTGCATCACATTACGACATGTCCATCTTAGCACATAGTTACCTTTCTTACGTCATGCATTTGTATTACCTCCATAGTTTTCTATTTCTGTTATGCGCTAAAATATCTTTTCTTAATATGCATGCTAGTAAGAATGCTATTTGTTTGCGCTTCTGTGTCCACCAATGCGTTCATTAACTTGTATGCTTGCCGTATGATAATCCTTATGTATGCAAATTGAGACATAGATTTACATGCAAATAGGCTGTATGCAAATTCGAATATGTGTTACATATAAATTTAGATGAACTTGTTGATGTATGTATGTGAATTTAGAAGCATGATATTCTTAGAAATAAGTGTTACTTAAGCCTGATTAAATTAGTATATAAATCCTTTCATTACAAGTGGCATAAGTAAGGGACCATTCCGAACCCAACGGTTTAAGGTCTTCCCTTGCGAGGGGTAAGTGCGGCCTTAAATCTCATTTTCCCGGTTCACACCGGGTGGCGACTCCATTATTCTCCGGTTTAGTCCCCACGGGCTACTCGGTACTCCCAACCGGGCCGCGAGCCCGGGACAGCATGCGTCGCCCAGTTTCTGTGTTCCCACAGTTGGATTCCCATATCACATTTGGAATGAGAAACAACCATCAACATATATCATAATTTTCCAATACAGACATCTAGACGATTATTTCGTCTGGATACAAGTAAAATACTAATACTTTATCGTGTAAATTTTTTAAAATTCAGATGCACGTAAACATTCATCTGAATGACTGTATTGGAAGATCATTAATACATATAAGATCATATATATATATATAATTATAATATTGCTTCTGTCTTAGTGCTTATCAATGGCAAAGCTCAAGGGTTGATCAAGACGCATATAGGATCAAAGCATGGTTGTTCGTTATCTTCATATCTCTTCATTTTATGTGCAGAAGCACTCTCAGGATTACTCCATAATGTTGAAAGGGATCAATTGATTTTAGGATTAAGATTTAGTAAAGATGTGGTTGTGACTCATCTCATTTTCACAGATCATCTAATAATCACAAAAGCTTCGACCCATGAGTTTCATTGTCTAGTATGCCATAGCTTCATGAGAGAATTTCAATTTTGAAAAGTCCTCCATACTCTTCAGCCCAAACACAAACAGAAGAACATCAGAAGATATCAAAGCTATCTTCAACCTTAGGGAAGTTCGTGTTGGAGTTGGTACTCGACATGCCGATTTCTCATGTATTTCCTTGTAAATACGTGTATGAACAATATTTTGTTATGAATAAAATTTATAGTTTCATCAATATATTATCTTATAAATGGTAAAGACGTGTTTGACCTAGGAATGATTAAGTTATAACGTAATTGTAAAAGCGTCGCAATTGACATTAAGAAACGTTATAACAATATCATTCTTAAATTGTTCTTGGTCAAGGTTTACATTCTTGGTCCGAAAGTAAACCCGAGAGACTGGTACATGTCGTATATCAGAATATTAGTTTCTGGTGGTTTATCTCAGTAAGCAATGAGTCTAGGGAGACTCGTATATATATGTAGGTGTTCATAGCGGATGGGAACTGAACGACTCACGGAAGATTCCTAATAGATGGTATGCTTGCGTCAATTGGAATCTTCTCGAATTAAGTAGCATAATGGTCATTTGACTTGAGATACCACAGTGGATATCTGAGTTATCCTCGACACTATGATGACAGTCACATCTTTGACCTTTTTAGGTTAGACCTCTGCCTGTTCGTTGGGTGTGGACTGATGCTCATGATATCCGGTAATGTGTCCATAGAGGATCCGTCAGTCATGCGTACATGATTTAGGTATCCACTTCATGAGATTACGATTTATCAAATCCATGGCCATGGTACACTCAGAAATGAGTTCTGAGTGTTATTAGAAAATCATGAATCTATACGTCGACGGGATAATACCTTAAGAGATCTAACAATTATATCTATGTCTCTAGTATTTATCCGGATACCTATGACAGAAGGATTATACGTATGCGAAGATCTCAACTTGTATGGTTCAGCAAAAATATCCGTGGTCGTCATAATTTATGAGTGGGTAAATTATAGACACGGAATTTGATCTCGTGACGGATATACCTGAACTTAAAGAGTCTCACATAATCAAAAATACTCTTAGAGCACTAGGGCACCTTAAAACGAATAATATTGATTATTCAGAAATCGTTTAACGATTAAACGAAAATCATGCATGCTTGGTAATCAGCAATTTCCTAAATTAATATGTATGTATATTAGATACATAATTGATTAGATACGTATTAATTAATTATCGAATATTTTTTGGGACATATGTCAACCTTGAATGTATTTTAACATTTATTGTAAATGTAGAGATGCATTATACATTTATATTAAATGGATTAATTAATTAATATGTTAATTAATTAATTTCTTAAATAAACTTTTTGGGAATTATTAAGTATATAATTTACATGTATAAGACATGTGTTGGATGCTTTATAATGTTGACATGTGTCATTGTTGGAAGTGAGTGGAATGAGATATTTTGTTTTATTAATCAAATTGTTTTCGTTAATAAAATTAATTTTCTCTCTCTCAATAACTTAAAAATTCGGCCAACTAAGAATTGGGCACTATTCCCATTTATTCAACAACAACAAAATTGAGAGAAAACTTAAGAGAGAGGAAAAAATTGGGAGATCCAAAAATCAAGCAAAAAGGCTTAAAGGTTTTGATGTTTAAGGTAAGTTTATTAATAGTTAAGCTTGTTGTTTCCTTTTGGTTTTTGATAATACATGTAATGTATTTTATTTTTTCCTTCTCTTGAATTTGAGTTTTTGGTTGTTGGATGCTTGTTGGGAAATTTTATTGCATGTGTGATTATTCTTTGAGCTTAATAATTGTTATTTGAGTTAAATTTATTTAGGAAATTAAAGTTGTCATTCTAGAATTTCTATTCCACTTTATAGAAACCTAGAATTATTCTTGGAGTTTTTTAAATGTGGTGAGACTTTAAGAATGTTGGATTGATTAATCTAATGCTAGATTGGAAGTTAATTTGGTGGAAATTTGGTTACTTTGATTAATTGAAATTTCTAGGGTTTTTGCCTTATCCAAAATTGGGAATTTTCATTATATGGATTATATTGGGTACATTAGATGTATATTAATCATTTTGGTAGTGTTTTGGAAAAACTTAAATGTGTAATTGACACTTTTGGACTAAAATGAGTAAAATGCCAAAAGTTTGACAATTTGGTAATTTTTGGTTTTTGGGTAATTACAAATTCGATTTGAGATTAAATATTAAAATAAATAATTTATTTTGATAGTCCCAAGAAAATTTTTGAAATTCGAAAAATCAGATTTTCACGTTCCGCTGCGCCCCGGCAAAACCGCTAATACGCAACAAAAATGGTATCAGAGCCAGTCTCATTTTTAATCCATAAAATGATTCTAGCATGATATTTGATATATAATCTATGGCTTATTTTCGTAAACACATGCTTTCTTAGATAAGATCTAAATAATCCGTTTGACAATTAGTAGAAAATTCCCTTTAAATAAGACTTTAAAGTAAATTGTATTTGTGTGTGCTGTTTTTCTTGGTCCGCCTTGTCGGTACGGATGTAAATGTTTTCCTCATACTGTAGCTGTATCGTGCCAAAGCTGTGCAATTATGGCTGATGGAAATTCATTTGCGCCGGTAGAACTTATTTGATAAGAGACAAATTCAAGTGAAAGTGGAAATCTTGAAAATGCCAAAGCTGTCAGGACTACATCGGTAACTTGAGTTTGTCACTGACAAGTTAAGTCTTGAAAACACCTCCTCTAGAACGTACCAAAGCTGTCACAACGAGAAACGATCAGGACTGAAATTGATGAGTCACTTTTGTGATTGACAATGGTTGTCTACCTAATGAATATACGTAGGCGAGAATGTGCCAAATCAGTGAGCTGAAATATATTTATGGGATCTACTTCCTACTGTTTTTAATTAATTTGATTATATTATTGCTTTCTGTTTGGGGATTACAGTATTGCATGATTCAGTGGGATGGCATCATTTAAATTAAAAATTCATGATTTATTTGATATTATGTTTAATATTGTATGAAACTATATTATCTGGTAATTTTTCCTTTCGCTATATATATGATAGTATTACAATGGCCGACTCTTCGTCTTCCAATCCTTTAACTCGTATGTTAGAAGCGAACATGCTAATTGGGCTCGAAAATTTTGCTGATTGGGAAATGAATTTGAGGATTGTCCTCGAATCCGAGAGATTATGGTATGTGTTGGATGGACCGGTTCCTCTAGCTATACCACTCGAGTCAACACCCGATGAACATGTAACCTTCAAGAAATGGAAGGATGATGATCTACAAGTTAAATCATACATCCTCGGATCGTTGACTTAGAAGTTGAAGAGGCAATATATTGATATGCTTGATTTATATAGCATAATCTCTAAGCTTAGGGAGCTCTTTATGAATCAAGAGCAAATTATTGTTCATAAAGTGGTGGTGGAACTGTTTCACTCAAGACTGGATAAAGGTCAACCAGTCATTTCGCATGTGCTTCATATGATTGATTTGATTGATCAATTGAGGCGATATTACTTTCCACTCAATGAAACTCTTGGGCGTAGTTTGATACTAGGCTCACTCCCGAGCACATTTTGCCAGTTTGTGCTGAATTTTAATATGCATGGGATTCACTGTTCTTACAGTGAGTTGCATATGATGTTGCTTACTGCTGATGAGGATCTAAATAAGGGAGTACTGAATCTCATTCTCAAACCTACTTCTCCATCTGTCGCTTCTCAAAAGAAGGGCAAAGAAAATAAGAAGAATGGCAAGATGATCGCACCTGAGGGTAAGATAGGGAAACCAAAACCCAAGAGAGCTGCTGAAGACACATGCCACCACTGTAGCAAGGTTGGACACTGGAAGTGTAACTGTCCTGAACATCTTACACAATTGAAGAAAGACAGAGCCTCTACTTTAGGTATATTTATTTTTCCCATAATTGATATCTCTTTAGCTTGTGAAGTTAATTCTTCATGTTGTATTTTAGACTCTACTTGTCCTGTTCACATCTGCAATTCGTTACAGGGGCTAAAGGAAATTAGAAAGCTGAAATCTTGATCGTTGCAATTGCACAGGGAGTGGAGACTCTTTGGATGCAGTTGCAATTGGAGTTTATGAGATTCCCTTATCCAGTGGGAGCATTTTGTTAAATGACTGTTATTTTGTGCCAAGATGTGTGGTAAATATTATATCACTATTTATATTAGATACAAAAGGTTTTTGTGTAAATATTAAGAATCATTCTCCGTATTTATATGATAAATATAATATTCCTATCCTTCAATGTGCAAATAAGAATGGTCATTACATTTTGCATCCATCAATAAATATTTTGAATGTCGGGACTAATAAACGAAATAGATCTCATGTTAATGATACTGAACTGTGGCACATGAGGTTAGGTCATATTGGCGTACGACGACTTACCCGACTTGCGAATCTTATATTTGGGGTAAAATGACAAAAGCTCTATTTACCGGTGTAGGACATCGAACCTCATACTTATTGGACTAGTACATTTTGATGTATGTGGTCCCATGAGTTTTACTGCTCATAGTGGCTTTTCATACTTCGTTACCTTTATCGATGATTTGTCTCGGTATGGTTATGTTTACTTATTGAAATATAAATCGGAAACTTTTGAAATGTTCAAAGATTTCTGAAACGAAGTAGAAAAGCAAAATGGGAAATTCATCAAATGCCTATGATTGGATCGAGGTGGTGAATATATGAGCAGTGAGTTAATTGATTATTTAAAGGAGAATGAGATTCTCGCTCAATATACTCCTCTAGGTACTCTACAACATAATGGATTTTCTGAGAGGCTATGCGCTTCTTACTAAAATTCATCTTTTGAACGGAGCTCCTTCTAAAGCTGTTCTTACGACCCTATATCAGATATAGACTGGTTGGAAAATAAAACTTAATTATATTAGGGTTTGAGGCTGTCATGCGTATGTCAGAGTGGTGCAGCAGGATAAGATTTTTCCTCGAGGGCAAAAGTTTAGGTTTGTTGGGTATCCTTCCAATACAAAAGGATATTTATTCTATGATTTCGAGCGTCGAAACGTGTTCGTAGCTCGCTTCAAAAAATTTCTAGAAATGGAATTTTTGGCTGAAGGAGGAGATCATAGACAAGTTGAACTTGACGAAGTTCCACCTATAACTGACGAACCACATGAGGAACATGAGGTTCAAGAAGGTGAAGGATCTTTGACGCACACACTTCGTAGGTCAAGTAGGGTCATAAGGCCTCCGACCACCTGTGTTTGATACCAGAAAAAGTCTTGATATACTCTTGGTAGAAGTGACTGACCCGAGGACTTACAAAGAAGCGATGTTAGACATTGATTCCGTGAAATTCCAAGAAGCCATGAAATCAGAGTTAGACTCAATACATCAGAATCAAGTATGTGACTTGGTTCATCTTCTTGAAGGAATCGTTTCTGTTGGTTGTAAATGGTTTTACAAAGGAAGAGAGAGCTTAATGGAAGTGTTGAAACTTTCAAGGCCTGACTGGTAGCAAAGGGTTACACCCAGCGACCATGTGTTGACTATGATGAAACCTTTTCGCCAGTAGTGATGTTGAAGTCTGTTAGGATTTTATTGGCTATAGCTGCCTACCATGACTACGAGATTTGGCAAATGGATGTTAAAACAAAATTCTTGAATGGATTTCTTGATGAAGAAATCTATATGGAATAACCGGAGGGTTTTGCATCCAGCCAAGACTTAGATATGGTTTGTAAGCTTAAAAAATCCATTTATGGACTTAAACAAGCTTCACGGAGTTGGAATCTTTGATTCGATGAGGTTATTAGATTGTCTGGTTTCCTCAAGAATACAGAAGAATCCTGTGTGTATAAAAAGGTCAGTGGGAGCATGGTGGTGTTTTTGGTACTCTATGTGGATGACATCCTGATCATTGGGAATGATATCGGGATGATTTAGGACGTAAAAGCTTATCTCTGTAAAAAATTCTCTATGTAGGACCTGGGTGAAGCTTATTATATCTTGGGTATAAAACTCTATAGAGATAGAGAAAAAAAGCTTATTGGATTGTCTTAGTCCACATACATAGATAAGATCTTAGAAAGATATAATTTCAGTAACTGTAAGACAGTTAACATACCTTTCCGACATGGTATACATCTTTCGAAGAAAATGTATCCGCAAACTGAAGATTAGAAGATTAGAATGTCTAATCTATCTTATGCTTCGTGTTTGGATAGCATTATGTATGTCATGTTATGTACGCGACCTGATATTAGTTACTCGATTAGTGTAACCAGTAGATATCAATCAAATCCGGGAAACAACCATTGGATGGACGTTAAACATATCCTTAAGTATCTCAAAGGTACTAAGGATAAGTTTTTGATTTATGGAGTATGAGAACTGCAAGTTAATGGGTATACGGATTCAGATTTCCAATCGGATCCGGATGATAGAAAATATACATTGGGATTCGTATTTACCCTTAACAGTGCCGCAGTAAGTTGGAAAAGTTCCAATCAGGGATCGATAACTGATTCTACTATAGAGGCGAAATATATTGCGGCTTCTGAGGCTGCAAAAGAAGCTGTCAGGATTAGAAACTTTGTCACAGAATTAGGAATTGTCCCAAGCATTGAGAATTCGATTCCTTTACATTGTGATAATACCAGAGCTGTTGCGCAAGCAAAGGAACCCAAGACATATCAAAAATCAAAGCATATGGAGCGAAAGTACCATATCATTCGAGAGATTGTGTCGCGTGGAGACATTGTCGTATGCAAGATACGAAGTGAAGACAATGTAGCAGATCTGCTGACCAGGGCCATTCTTCATAATTTATTTGATAAGCATACAGAGGCGATGGGTATAAGATACCATCGGTTATGACACTAAAGTAAGTGGGAGAAATTGTTGGAGTTGGTACTCGACGTGTCGATTTCTCACGTATTTCCTTGTAAATACATGTATGAATAATATTTTATTATGAATAAAATTTACAGTTTCATCAATATATTATCGTAGAAATGGTAAAGACGTGTTTGACCTAGGTATGATTAAGTTATAACGTAATTGAAAAATCATCACAATTGACATTGAGAAACGTTATAACAGTATCATTCTTAAACTGTTCCTGGTCAAGGTTTACATTCTTGGTCAGAAAGTAAATCCGAGAGACTGGTACATGTCGTATATCAGAATATTAGTTTCTGGTGGTTTATTCAGTGAGCCACGAGTCTAGGGAGACTCGTATAGACATGTAGGTGTTCATAGCGGATAGGCACTGAACGACTCACGAAAGATTGCTAATATATGATACGCTTGCGTCAATATGAATCTTCTTGAGTTGAGTAGCATAATGTTCCTTTGAATTGAGATACCATGGTGGATATATGAGTTATCCTCCACCTTTGATAACATTTACGTCTTTGACCTTTTTAGGTTAGACCTTCGCTTGTTCGTTGGGTGTGGACTGATGCTCATGATATCCGATGATGTGTCCATAGAGGATCCGTCAGTCGTGCGTACAAGATTTATATATCCACTTCATGAGATTGCGATTTATCAAATCCATGGTCATGGTACACTCGAAAATGAGTTTTGAGTGTTATTGAGAAATCAAGAATCTATACGTCGACGGGATAATAACTTATGAGATTTGACGATTATATCTTTGTCTCTGGTATTTATTCGGATACCTATGACAGAAGGATTTTACGTATGCGAAGATCTCAACTTGTATGGTTCAGCGAGAATATCCGTGGTCGTCATAATTTATGAGTGAGTAAATTATGGACACGGGATTTGATCGCGTGACAGATATATCTGAACTTAGAGAGTCTCACATAATCAAAAATACTCGTAGAGCACTAGGACAACTTAAAATGAATAATATTGATTATTCAAAAATCATTTAACGGTTAAACGAAAATTACACATTCTTGGTAATCGGTAATTTCCTAAATTAATATGTATGTATATTACATACATAAGTTGATTAGATACATATTAATTAATTATCAAATATTTTTTGGGACATATATCAACCTTAAATGTATTTTAACATTTATTGTAAATGTAGAGATACATTATACATTTAGGTTAAATGGATTAATTAATTAATATGTTAATTAATTAATTTGTTAAATAAATTTATTGGGAATTATTAAGTATATAATTTACATGTATAAGAAATGTGTTGGATGCTTTATAATGTTAACATGTGTCATTGTTGGAAGTGAGTGGAATGAGATATTTTGTTTTATTAATCAAATTGTTTTTGTTAAATAAAATTAATTTTCTCTCTCCCACTAACTTAAAAATTTGGCCAACTAAGTATTTGGCACTATTCTCATTTCTTCAACAACAACAAAATTGAGAGAAAACCTAAGAGAGAGAAAAAAATTGGGAGAACCAAAAATCAAGTAAAAGGCTTAAAGGTTTTGAAGTTTAAGGTAAGTTTATTAATCTTTAACCTTGGAAATTGTTTCCTTTTGATTTTTGATAATACATGTGATGTATTTTATTTTTTCCATCTCTTGAATTTGGGTTTTTGGTTGTTGGATGCTTTTTGGGAAATTTTATTGCATGTGTGATTATTCTTTGAACTTAATAATTGTTATTTGAGTTCAATTTATTTTAGGAAATTAAAGTTGTCATTTTAGAATTTCTATTCCACTTTTATTTAAAAAAAAAAAGAATTTCTATTCCACTTTATAGAGATCTAGAATTGTTTTTAGGTGTTTTTGATTGTGGTGAGACTTTAAGAACGTTGGATTGCTTAATATAATGCTAGATTGAAAGTTAATTTGGTGGAAATTTGGTTAATTTGATTAATTGAAATTTCTAGGGTTTATGCCTTATCCAAAATTGAGGATTTTCATTACAGTGTAAAAATTATGCCCTTTAGCGTCGAAACTAATCGAGCCAAAAGCCAAACTTTCGATGCAAATGTAACTTAGCGTTGAATTAATTAGACGCAAAAATTAGACGCCCAAACATGGACGAGAACGATATTTAGCGTCAAATTTCTTTAATTCGACGCTAAAAACTCTCATTTTGCGTCCAATTCGACGCTAAATAAAAGTTCCTGACGCTATAGGTCAGGTAATGCGACGAAATATTCGACGCTAAAAAGTAGACTTTTAGCGTCGAAAATAAACGACGCTAAAGTAAATTAAAAAAATAATATTTGTATACTTACTGCGGCGATTTCTTAACTATTAGCGTCGAAATAGTCGACGCCAAAAACACATTTAGCATCGAATAATTCGACGAAAATAGTTTACAAATGTGTTTTTTTTTTTAAAATATTAATTCTAAAATAATTAATTTAATATTTTAAAAATTTTAATTTTTTGAAAAAAATTCCTGATTAATAACAAAATTATGAAAATTTATTAAAAAAATACATATTATATTAAAACCATCTGTTCAAAATGTTTATACAAATGAATATAAAATTTATTGCTTTTGTGATGGGGGCCGCTCGAGCCCAATGCACCCTGACCGAGTGAGACCTCCAACATCTCCCTGAAAGCCCGTATCTGCTGGTCGAACTGCTCCAACTTATTCTTGTGGTCCACCTTGACCTGTTGTAGCTCATCCTTAGTCTTCTGCAGCTTATCTTGGGTGGTGGATAGCTGGTCTTCGGTGGTGGCTAACCGATTTTGGGTGGTGGCTAACTCGTCTCGAAGAGAGGAGGCATTGTCCGAATAAACAGTAGTGCGTGCAGATGACGTCGACTTCTTACGAGTGCCAAGGCCGACGTTATAAGCTGTCTGGTTGTTGAAAACCAATTGCGACAACAAAAGAATATCCTCTATAACAATCCACAAGAGCTATAATTCATAAATTCATCATCAATGACAATAACAAACCAAGCCTTTTTCTTTCTGTTAGCCCCTGGTCAATATCAGGAATTTCAGAAAAATAGACAGATAATTTCCAGAAACTAGAATTTTATATTCAAATACACATGATGTGGCAAATCCACATCATCAATTTATCACATCCCATTAAAGCTGAGATTAACAGCAATTGCTGCTGTTCTTGTTCAAGAACAAGAACAACAATAAATTTCCCTTCCCCCTTAAGCTTCAATTCATCTAAAACATTTTATCGAACACCTCCAATGCACACAATAAATTTCCCCAACTCATTAATCAAAATATCAAAACTATACAAATAAAGCTTAAAGTGTATCATCAATCACATTATAGAGTGTTTGATTTGAAAACTTACCTTTAACCAATACGTAGTCTGGAGATTGCTGGTGATAATTTGCTTTGTGATTTCAGTAGAGAGTAGAGAAAGAAGGTGAAACTGGTTTTAGGGATTTAAGGGACATTTAGCGTCGAAAAATTTGACGCTAAAACGTTGATGGCTAATTAAAAAATCACGGTAATTTTTGGGGGAAATTTAATTTTTTCATTTAGCGTCGAATTATCTAAAATCGACGTTAAATGTCTAACATTTAGCGTCGACAAGAGTATTCGACGCCAAATGTCTACATGTCTAATATTTAGCGTCTAGTATTATTTCGACGCTAAATTTAAGACCTTTAGCGTCAAATATTCTATTTTCGACGCTAAAGGTCTTAAATTTAGCGTCGAAATAATAGTATGCGACGCTAAATGTCTATATATATAATATGTAGTGTCGATTATTATTTCGACGCTAAAGTTAAGACCTTTAGCGTCGAATATTCTCTTTTCGACGCTAAATTGATAACATTAATAATAATAACAATAATATGATAATTATACTATTAATAACAACAACAATAATTCAACCATATTGTTTAAAGAAGCCACATAGATCAAGTACGATGTCGCATACATTCCAGGGCAGATAAGGTCGAATGCCAACATGAAGGAGAATCTCGAGAAGCACATGCTAATCGTGACTCTTTAACCCCGTTATTGTATCATCTCTGACCCAACGGCCAATATTCGATGCATAATCATCAGGAAATTTAACCATTTTCAGAAAAATCAAAGAATGATTTTCTCTTTGATTGAGTTAACACGTAACTAGCAGGTGGCTTAATAAGACCTCGAGAAGTGACTTGTAAATGCAATTCACTTCGAATTCTAAGATCTTGTTGTAGGGGTTTTAGGGGCTAAATCCGGTAACGCAGCGGAAACGGTGGAAAATCAAATTTTCCGATTTCAAAACTTTTTCTCGGATTCATTAAATAAACATATTTATTTAATTACCCAATAATCAAATTATGAAATAAAATTCAATAAATCATATTCATGTGAATTTACCGAATTTCCCTTACACTTGGTATCTTGTTCATTTTAGTCCGAAATTGTTCAAATCAATTTTGGATGATTCTAAATCATTTCTAAGATGAACTTAACATGTCCTAAATGTCAAAACACCAAAGGCAACATAAATTCCCAATTCCTTCCATTTGGCCGAGAGCCTCACAAGGGTTCATTATTGTGCATTTTGCACTTCCATGCTTCAAGACACATCCAAATGAAATCCAATCAACATGAAAATTTATATGCATCATATACACATCCTTATACACAACATAAATGAAAAGACCCAAATTTGGATAAGGTATTAAACCCTAATTTTTAATTTCTTCAAATTGGACAAATTAGACCAAGTTGGTTAAATCAATCACTTTAATCATCATTCTTCCATCCAATTAAAGTCTCAACACAATGAAATAACTATAGATCAAATCTAGGTCATTTAAGAGTGGGTAAACAACTCTAGATTAGCAACAAAGTTTCCAAAACCATAAAAGAACACTTATAACTACACTAGTCACAAGCTTCAATCATCATACATGCTCAACACTTTCACCAAACTTCCATTCATCAAAAAAAAAAGAATAAAGAAAAGAATAACATGAGAATATCACAAGATGTAGCCTAGATCTTAAGGAACATTTTCCCTTCTAATAGTAGGTTGAAGAAACTTACTAAATCTTAAACTTTCTTTGATTTTCTCTTTGTTTTTCTTCTTCTTCCTCACAAGTTTCTTTTGTTTATTTTTAATGCAGTTTGTAAAGTGAATTAGGTTAATTTACCAAAATGAAATGAAAAGAATTTATACTTGCCAAGAAATGGCCTTGGCCGAAAATGGTAAAGGCAAATACAACAAAATTAATTTCAATTTCATTTGGTTTTTAATTTGATCAACTTGTTAAAATATCTAATAAACACTTTATAGATATTTTAATTAAGTCAACAAAGGCAACTTAGCCATTTAATCAAATATTTAAATCTTAAGATATTTATATTTTAATTAATTTAATCATTTAATAATTAAATAATTAATTAATTAATTAAATACAAATATATTAAATATATGTATTATATTTACATTAAATATTAAATACATATATACATTTATGATATTAGTCAAGTATCTCAATTTGACTATTAATTCATGTGTATTTAAATTAATCAAGTATTAGATGTAAATACACAATAATTAAGGAAATGACTATTGGTTCCCTAAACATGTATTTTTGCGTTTAACCTTTAAACGACTTTATAAATAATCAACATTATTTATAAGTGTTTCTCTAGTGCTCTACGAGTATATTTCATTATTGAGACTTTCTAGATTCAGACATATCCGTCACGAAATCTAATTTCGTGTCCATAATTTATCCACCCGTAAATTATGACGATCACAGATAAACTCGTTGAATCATACAGGTCGAGGTCATGGCAAATGTATAATTCATCCGTCACAAGTATCCGGATATATCCCAGAGATATAGATGTAAATGTCAAATCTCTATGGGGATTATCCAGTCGACTATTCTATTAGCAATCTCAAAAAGAATGTTTAGAACTAGTTTCAAAACTGTTCCACGTGCCCATGGTTTTATCTGATTGCTAATCATGTGGACTACCTATGCTCTGATACACAGAACTGACGATCCTATCTTGACACACATAGGACACCCTGAGGATCTATCTACACCCAACGAACAGGCGGAAGTCTGATCTAAATAGATCAGTGACGTGACAGCCATCTAAGTGTAGAAGATGTCTCATGTGCCCACAATGGCATCTCAAGTCTAAGAATCACAAGTGCTACTCAAGCCGAGAAGATTATTATTGACGTTGGTGTACCATCCATTAAGAATATTCGGTGAGTCGTTCAGTGTTTATCCGCTATAAACACCCACATGTCTATACTAGTCTCCAAGACTTATGGTTCATTGAGAAACCATTGGAATCATATATTTCAGTATACGACATGTACCGGTCTCAACGGGTTACTTTACTGACCAAGTAGTGTAAACCTTGACAGGAACTGTCTGAGAATGACAACGTCATGATACAACTCAATGTCAGTTGCGACGCTTTTGCAACTGTACCATGACTAGTCATTCTAAGGTCATTACGTCTTTACGATATTTAAAGATATATTATATTATAGAAACTGCATATATTATTCAAAATAATAATGTTTTACAGAAGTATTCATAAAGAAATACAACCGGGAATTGGCGCTGTGAGCACCAACCCCAACAAAAACACCCACTTGCTCTAGTGCCAATAACGATTGTATCTAATACCCATCGACTCCACGGTGTTTATCAAACAGCTTCGGAGTTATAGCCTTCGTCAGCGGGTCTGCTATATTATCTTCACTCGGTACCTTGCACACGACAATATCCCTCTCGTGACACAATCTCTCGAATGATGTGGTACTTGCGTTCCACATGCTTCAGCTTTTGATGCGCCATCGGTTCCTTTGCTTGCCTAATGGCTCCAGTATTATCACAGTATACAGAATCACATTCTCGATACTTGGGACAACTCCCAATTCTGTGATAAAGTTATTTATCCACACGGCCTCTTTTGCAGTTTCAGAAGTTGGAATATATTCCGCCTTAGTGGTGGAATCTGCTGTTGATCCCTATTTGGAACTCTTCCAACAAACTGCACATCCGGTAAGGGTAAATACGAATCCAGATGTAGACTTTCTATCATCGGGATTCGATTGGAAATCGGAATCCATATACCCATTAACTTGCAGTTCGTTTCCTCCATAAATTATTAACTTATCCTTATTACCTTCAAGATACTTGAAGATATGTTTAATAGCCATCCAATGGTCATTACCTGGATTGGACTGATATCGACTAGTTACGCTAACAGCGAAACTGATATCAGGCCTCGTACATAACATGGCATACATTATGCTACCCAAACCCGAAGCATAAGGTTGGTTAGACATTCTAACCTTCTCATCTTCTGTTTGTGGACTCATCTTCTTAGAAAGATGAATCCCATGTCTGAACGGTATGTTTGCTGTCTTACAGTTACCAAAATTATACCGTTCCAAGATTTTATCTATGTACGTTGATTGGGATAACCCAATCAGTCTCCTTTTTCTATTCTATAGAGTTTTATCCCTAAAACATAGGAAGCTTCCTAGGTCCTTCATGGAGAAATTCTTACAGAGGTACGCTTTTACGCCTTGTAACATACCTAAATCATTCCCAATGATTAGGATGTCATCAACTATAGGACTAAAAATACGACCATGCTCCCACTGGCCTTTGATACACACAAGATTCTTCCGAATTCTTGAGAAAACCAGACGATCTAATAATCTCATCGAATCGAAGATTCCAACTTCGCGAAGCTTGTTTAAGTCCATAAATGGACTTCTTAAGCTTACATTCCATGCCCGAGTTTTCGCTGGACGTAAAACCTTCCGACTGTTCCATATAGATTTCTTCATCAAGAAATCCATTTAGAAAAGCTGTTTTGACATCCATTTGCCAAATCTCGTAGTCATGAAACACAGCTATAGAAAGCAAAAATCCGAATAGACTTAAGCATTGCTACTGGTGAAAAAGTTTCATCGTAGTCGACGCCAGGTTGCTGCGTGTAACCTTTTGCAACCAGTCGGCCTTGTAAGTTTCAACCTTACCGTCAGGCCCGCGCTTCCTCTTGTAAACCCATTTACAACCGATAGGAACAATTCTTTCGGGAAGTGGAACCAAGTCCCAAACTTGATTCTCATGCATTGAGTCTAACTCGGATTTCATGGCACTTTGCCATTTCACGGAGTCGATGTCCAACATCGATTCTCTATAGGTGAAATGATCTGTCTCTTCAACTAAGAGAACATCCAGACTGTTTTCTTGTATCAAATACAAGCGTTCAAGAGGTCTAGATACCCTTTCCGACCTACGGAGTGTGTGTTGAAGTTCCTTCATCTACTTGAACTTCAGGTTCCTTCGTTGGTTCGTTGTTTTAGGTTGGACTTCATCAAGCTCAACCTGTCTATGATTACCACCTTCTGACAAAAATTCTACTTCTAGAAATTTTGCGAAGTGAGCTACGAACACATTTCGATGCTCGGTATCATAGAATAAATATCCTCTCGTATTCGAAGGATATCCGACAAACCTAAACTTTTGCCATCGAGGTGAAAGCTTCTCTTTCTGAGTCACCCTAACATAGGCAGGACAACCCCAAACCTTAATATAATTAAGATTTGGTCTCCTACCGAACCATATCTGATACGGAGTCGTAGGAACAGCTTTTGAAGGAATCTTGTTCAAAAGATGTGCAGCTGTTAAAAGAGAGTAGCCCCATAAATAATAGGGAAAATCTGTGAAACTCAACATTGATCGGACCATATCCAATAAAGTCCGATTTCTCCTCTCATACATTCATTGTGCTGTGGAGTACCTGGAGGAGTATATTGAGCGAGAATCCCATTCTCCTTCATATAATCCATGAACTCACCATTCATATTCTCACGCATCATCATCGACATCTAAATATTTAATATATTGACCATTTTGTTTTTCTACTTCATTTCGGAATTCTTTGAACTTTTCAAAGGTTTCCGATTTATGTCGCATCAAATACACATAACCGTACCGTGACAAATCATCGGTAAAGGTAACGAAGTACGAATAACCACTATGAGCAGTCTGACTTAGTGGACCACATACATCAGAATATACGAGTTCCAGTAAGTTAGTGGTGCGGTGTCCAACACCAGAGAATGGGGCTTTGGTCATCTTACCCTGAATACAGGATTCACAAGTTGGATAGGATTCAATGGTAAGATCTGGTATCAAACCATTCCTAACCAATGGGTAAGGCGTTTAACGCATATGTGACCAAGCCCAATATGCCAAAGTTCAGTATCATTAATTACAGGTAAACTATGTTTATTAACTCCAGTATTTAAAATATCTTTGGAAGTTTGCAATGTATAATGACCATGCTGGTTTGGACAACAAAGGATCTGGATATTATTTCTATCATATAAATATAAAGAACTGTTCTTAATATTAATACAAAAGCCTTCTGTATCCAATACAAAAAGTGATATAATATTAGCTACACATCCTGGTACAAAATGGCATTCATTTAACAAAAGTGTCTCATTCGGTAATGAGATCTCGCATACTCCCACTACAAATGTATCCAAAGATTCTCCACTCCCGAATCACAACTGCATCTCTCCGGGCTTCAGCCTTCTACTTTCCTTTAGCACCTGCAACGAATTGCAAATGTGAATGGGACAAGCATAATCTAAAATCCAGCTGGATGTAACGGCTTCACAAGCCAAAGATAAATCAATAACTAGAAAAATAAATGTACGTGATGTAGATGCTTTATCTCTCCTCAGCTGGGCGATGTAATCAGGACAGTTCCTTTTCCAATGCCCGACTTTGCCGCAGTGGTGGCATTTGTCTTCAGAAGCCCTCTTGGGCTTAGCTATCTTTGCCTGTTGTTAAGAACCGAAACCCTTCTTCTTCTTCCCTTTCTTCTTCTTTCCCTTTGACCATGTCTGGGAAGAAGCGAGAGAGAAGTAGGTCTCGGAGGGCGAGTCGGTACTCCCTTCTTGAGGTCCTCTTCCGCCGTGAGAAACATCCTATGTAGCTCTTGGTAGGTACAGACAGTCCCATTCATGTTGAAGTACATCACGAACTGGCGATATGAAGCTGGGAGTGAACCAAGAATGAAACTCCTACCAAGAATGTCATTCAAGATGAGATTATGTTGCCTCAATTGATCGATCAAATCGATCATCTGAAGAACATGTGGGCTAACATCTTGCCCCTCATCCAAACGCGCATGGAACAGTTCCATTGCGACTTTGTGAACAATCACTTGTTCTTGGTTCTCAAACGATTGTCTCAATCGCGTCATCATACTATACGAATCTAACATGCCATAGTATTGTTTCTTGAGTTTCGGAGACAGTGAACTAAGGATGTACGATTTAACCCTTAAATCATCATCCTTCCAAGTTTCATAAACTTGCCGTTCCTCCTCCGTAGTGTCCGCACCCACAGCAAGGGGCAACAGACCCTCAAGAACATATCCCAGCTTTTCGGAATCGAGGACAATCCTCAAATCCAATTCCCAGTCAGCGAAGTTCTCAGCGCCTTTAAGTTTTTTCACATCAAGCATACGCGCAAACTGATTTGTGGATGGTGCCGCCATCACAAATCTATCATATAGATCATGAAAAACGGTTAGCATAAATTAAACAGTTTCATATAATATCAAAAGCATAAACTAGATCATGGATTTTTAATCTAAAAATACCCCTCCCACTAAATCATGCAATACTGTAATCCCCAAACAGAATACAAAGATTTAATAATTAAATTAAATACAAATAGTGAAAAGTGGATCCCGTGAATATATTTCAGCTCACAGCAGAGGCACGGTCTCGCCTATGTATATTCATCAGGTAGACAACTCTTTTGTCAATCATTCACTAATGACTCATTAATTTCCGGTCCTGGTCGTTTCTCGTTGTCGCTGCGAAGGCAGACCCACAAGGAGACGTACCAAGGTTAAACTCGTCAATGATAAACTCAAGTTACTTACGTAATCCTGATAGCTAGGGCACGTTCAGAATTCCGCTTTCGCTTGAATTTATCTAGTATCTAATATACATCCGGTATAAATAAATCTCTATCGGCTACACCCTCACAGCAGAGGCACGGTCTCGGATGTAGTCACAGAGAAATATTCATAAACTGTATTGACAAGACAGACCACATAACATGCATCAAATACATAATTAAATTAAAACCTTATAAATTAGGGATTTTCCGCTAAGTGTCATACACCCTAAATCTAATCAAATTAGATTATAACAAGCATGTATAAAGTCAAGAAAACATGATTAAACATTGATTTAATTAAGGCTAATCATTTTAGGGGGCCTAGAATCAGACTCGCTCTGATACCATTTTGTAGGGGTTTTAGGGGCTAAATCCGGTAACGCAGCGGAAACGGTGGAAAATCAAATTTTCCGATTTCAAAACTTTTTCTCGGATTCATTAAATAAACATATTTATTTAATTACCCAATAATCAAATTATGAAATAAAATTCAATAAATCATATTCATGTGAATTTACCGAATTGCCCTTACACTTGGTATCTTGTTCATTTTAGTCCGAAATTGTTCAAATCAATTTTGGATGATTCTAAATCATTTCTAAGATGAACTTAACATGTCCTAAATGTCAAAACACCAAAGTCAACATAAATTCCCAATTCCTTCATTTGGCCGAGAGCCTCACAAGGGTTCATTATTGTGCATTTTGCACTTCCATGCTTCAAGACACATCCAAATGAAATCCAATCAACATGAAACTTTATATGCATCATATACACATCCTTATACACAACATAAATGAAAAGCCCCAAATTTGGATAAGGTATTAAACCCTAATTTTTAAATTTCTTCAAATTGGACAAATTAGACCAAGTTGGTTAAATCAATTACTTTAATCATCATTCTTCAATCCAATTAAAGTCTCAAAACAATGAAATAACTATAGATCAAATCTAGGTCATTTAAGAGTGGGTCAACAACTCTAGATTAGCAACAAAGTTTCCAAAACGATAAAAGAACACTTATAACTACACTAGTCACAAGCTTCCATCATCATACATGCTCAACACTTTCACCAAACTTCCATTCATCAAAAACACAAAGAATAAAGAAAATAATAACATGAGAATATCACAAGATGTAGCCTAGATCTTAAGGAACATTTTCCCTTCTAATAGTAGGTTGAAGAAACTTACTAAATCTTAAACTTTCTTTGATTTTCTCTTTGTTTTTCTTCTTCTTCCTCACAAGCTTCTTTTGTTTATTTTAATGGAGTTTGTAAAGTGTATTAGGTTAATTTACCAAAATGAAATGAAAAGAATTTATACTTGGCAAGAAATGGCCTTGGCCGAAAATGGTAAAGGCAAATACAACAAAATTAATTTCAATTTCATTTGGTTTTTAATTTGATCAACTTGTTAAAATATCTAATAAACACTTTATAGATATTTTAATTAAGTCAACAAAGGCAACTTAGCCATTTAATCAAATATCTAATTCTTAAGATATTTATATTTAATTAATTTAATCATTTAACAATTAAATAATTAATTAATTAATTAAATACAAATTTATTAAATATATGTATTATATTTACATTAAATATTAAATACATATATACATTTATGATATTAGTCAAATATCTCAATTTGACTATTAATTAATGTGTATTTAAATTAATCAAGTATTAGATGTAAATACACAATAATTAAGGAAGGACTATTGGGTCCCTAAGCATGTATTTTTGCGTTTAACCTTTAAACGACTTTATAAATAATCAACATTATTTATAAGTGTTGCTCTAGGGCTCTACGAGTATATTTCATTATTTAGACTCTCTAGATTCAGGCATATCCGTCACGAAATCTAATTTCGTGTCCATAATTTATCCACTCGTAAATTATGACGATCACGGATAAACTCACTGAATCATACATGTCGAGGTCATGGCAAATGTATAATTCATCCGTCACAAGTATCCGGATATATCCCAGAGATATAGATGTAAATGTCAAATCTCTATGGGGATTATCCAGTCGACTATTCTATTAGCAATCTCAAAAAGAATGTTTAGAACTAGTTTCAAAACTGTTCCACGTGCCCATGGTTTTATCTGATTGCTAATCATGTGGACTACCTATGCTCTGATACACAGAACTGACGGATCCTATCTTGACACACATAGGACACCCTGAGGATCTATCTACACCCAACGAACATGCGGAAGTCTGATCTAAATAGATCAGTGACGTGACAGCCATCTAAGTGTAGAAGATGTCTCATGTGCCCACAATGGCATCTCAAGTCTAAGAATCACAAGTGCTACTCAAGCCGAGAAGATTATTATTGACGTTGGTGTACCATCCATTAAGAATCTTCGGTGAGTCGTTCAGTGTTTATCCGCTATAAACACCCACATGTCTATACTAGTCTCCAAGACTTATGGTTCATTGAGAAACCATTGGAATCATATATTTCAGTATACGACATGTACCGGTCTCAACATGTTTACTTTACTGACCAAGTAGTGTAAACCTTGACCAGGAACTGTCTGAGAATGACAACGTCATGATACAACTCAATGTCAATTGCGACGCTTTTGCAACTGTACCATGACTAGTCATTCTAAGGTCATTTCGTCTTTACCATATTTAAAGATACATTATATTATATAAACTGCATATATTATTCAAAATAATAATGTTTTACAGAAGTATTCATAAAGAAATACAACCGGGAATTGGCGCTGTGAGCACCAACCCCAACACTTGTAGGTCCAATTTAGCATTTACAATGTCTTTTGTCTTACCGGAATATTGAATAGTGTGCCCACTAAACTTTCACATATGTTTTTTCTATATGCTTTACATCCAAATTATGTCGCAAACTCAGAGTCCCCCAATATTCTAACTCAAAGAAAATACTCTTTCCTGTCCAATTCAACTCTTTAGGTTGACGTTTTCGATTTTTATCTCTATTATTAGGATGTTTCCCTGGTGTGCTGTCTCTGAGATGTTGATGTTGGCAAAGTATGTTGAATCCAGACAATGGACTGGGCATACTCTGAGGTTCTTGTTGACCGTTGAATAATTTACTCCTCCGCTAAGGATGACTCAACTCAAGAAATCTCCTGTGCCCTGTGTATCCTATTTTATTCCGTAATCGTTGCGAATGTGTTTGACCCGCACAAACTGGACATGCCATGTATCCCTTAGTGCTCCATCCAGATAATGAACCATAAGCTGGAAAATCATTAATGGTCCATAATAATGCGGCATACATATGAAAATACTGCTCGGAAGCTGCATCATAGGTATGCACACCCACATTCCATAATGCTTGTAACTCCTCGATCAATGGTCTCAAGTAAATATTTATATCTTTACCAGAGGAACGTGGACTAGGGATAAGCAATGACATAAACATGAACGGATCCTTCATACATTTCCATGGAGGTAAGTTATATGGAATAACAATAATGGGCCACATGCTATAAGAGTTGTACATATTCCTAAAGGGTTAAAACCATCAGAGGCAAGACCTAACCTGACATTACGGGGGTCCTCAGCGAAACGGAGGTACTTGTCATCAAATTCATTCCACTCGGTTCCATCCGCAGGATGTCTAAGTATGCCATTCGCATCGATCCTCTTTTCATGATGCCATATCATGTCAGTCGCTGTGTGTCGTGACATGAACAACCTCTGCAGCCTGGGCGTTAAAGGGAAATATCACAATATCTTTTGAGGCACTTTCTTCCCCATACCACAGAATTTGTACCGACTTTCACCACATATCGGACAATATTCAAGTGATTCATACTCGGCACGAAATAATACACAGTCATACTTACAAGCATGAATGGATTCATACCCCATTCCCAGATCACACAATATTTTCTTTGCCTCGTAATACGACTTAGGCAATTCGCTTCCAACCGGTAACATTTGCCCCAGTAACTCTATCATCATATCAATACTTTTGTTGGTCATTCTGTTGATCACTTTAATGTGTAATAATTTCACAACGAAATTCAAGATCGACATTCCAGCACCTTCAAATGGAATTTTTTTTGCCTTAACACTAGCATGTCACCACTAACACTATGACCAAGTTGTGGACCTTGTAAGTCATGCAAATCATCGGTTATCTCATCGTTTGCAGGTTGATTGTAACTACTGTTCCCTTCACCGGAATCAATAAACCGTGACTGAGAATTATACTACTCACCGTGATAAATCCACGTACGGTAAGTTGGTGATATTCCCGACATGTATAAATGATTATGAACTTCATCTAACCGTTTCCTTTTCCTATTTAAACAATTTGTACATGGACATCGAACACGACCTTCTGCATCAATGTGTTGCTTTGCGCCTTCCATGAACTCATACACTCCATTACGATATTCAACACTCAATCTATCCAGCGAGCTCATCCAATTTCTATCAATTTCAGCCAAATACCTAAATATAATAATATAATTATTAAACAACATATTACACTCATTAAGATTACTACTTCGTTAATTATTTATTTAAGCTGCATATACATATATATTTAGTTGATAAATTAATTAGTTGACATAAAAAATATATTTAGTTAATTAACTAATCTACATATATGAATCATAAACCACTAACAAAAAGTATATAATAAACATAATCATAAAAAATGAAAATATTAAGAAATATGAAATATTTAAGTCAGATATATAATTATTCTTTGCAAATGTCAAGAAAAATAATAAAGAAATATGAAAGAAGATTTACCTTATGGAAAATTAATTACAATTTTATTTAAAATTTGTAGGAGAGTTGTGAGGTTGCAGAGGAGAGAGTCTCAGATTGCAGAGGATGATATTGAAAAGGATGAGAGAAAAAGTAGAGGGGGAGAATGGTTGGTGGCATTCTGTATTTTAATCAATTTTTAACGTCGAATCCCAATTTTCGACGCTACATGTCCGATTTTTAGCGTCGAATAAACAATTCGACACTAAATGTCGAGATTTTCAGCGACAATATTAAAGTTAGATGCTAAAGATAAAAGGATTGTCGGTGGTATTTTCATAGACCTTTAGCGACGCAACTTCGTCGACGCTAAATGTCAAATTTTCGGCGTCAAATACGTGTTTCGACGCTATAAGGGTTATTGTTAGCGTCGAAATACTATTCGACGATTAAAGTTGAACATTTGGCGTCACGTATGATTTTCGTCGCTAAAATCTTGATAATTGGCGTCGAATAAAATTGCGACGCTAAAAGTTATTATTAGCGTCGAAAGTTATTTCGACTCTAAAGTATTGGACGCTAAAAATCCATTTTCTTGTAGTGTTATATGGATTAAATTGGGTACATTAGATGTATATTAATCATTTTGGTAGTGTTTTGGAAATACTTAAATGTGTAATTGACACTTTTGGACTAAAATGAGTAAAATGCAAAAAGTTTGACAATTTAGTAATTTCCGATTTTTGGGGTTTTTGGGTAATTCCAAATTTGATTTGGGATTAAATGTTAAATAAATAGTTTATTTTAATAGTCCAAAGAAAAATTTTTGAAATTCAAAAAATCGGATTTTTCACGTTCCGCTGCGCCCCCGGCAAAACCGCTAATATGCCAACAGTTCGATCCATGAAAAATATTTGGGTTTGCCATCAATGGTTGAAAGAAATAAAAGAGAGCTTTTCAATGAACTGAAGTTGCATATCTTGAACAAAATGAACCATTGACACAATAAATTTTTCTCAAGTAGAGGAAATAAGGTTATTTTAAAAGCTATATCCCAAGCAATATCAACATATACCATGACCGAGTTCAAAATTCCATGAACCCTATGTGAAGACATTCAAAAGAAGATGAACGCGTTTTGGTGGGGTTCAAATGATTTAGGGAGAAAGATCCAATAGGCAAGTTGGGCGAAACTTTGTGAATTTAAAAGAGATGGGGGCATATGTTTTCAAAATATTGAAGCTGGCAAAACAAAGGTGGAGAATCCTGCAATTCCTAAACTCTCTAAAGGCTAAGGTTATTAAATCTAGGTATTTCAAACATACTCAATTTATTAATACTAGTCTCGGGCATAACCCATCCTTTATTTGGAGGAGTTTTTATGAGGGAAAAAGGTTCTTAGAAAATGAATCTGGCGGAGAATTAGGAATGGAAAAAGCGCACTTATCTACGATAGTAACTAGTTGCCAAGGCCAAACCTTTTCGTATCCATTTCTCTTGTTCTCTCCCTACAGATTCGACAGTTCAAGTGCTTTTAAATGTTGGAAACCTATGGAATGAGAGCCTCATCAAATAACCCTTTTTGAATATTGACAATGAGGGAATTTTAAGCATTCCTCTACCTAGGTTACTAGTAGCAGAAAAAGTATGCTGTCATTTTGATAGCATGGGTTTCTTCTCTGTGGAAAGTGCCATTATATGGCCACGGAGGGAATGAAGGGAGCTGTCTCAAACTCTTCAGATACACAAAGTGCATGGACAAAAATCTGGAACCCAACCCTTCCAGAAAAGATCAAAATATTCCTATGGAGGGGATACTTCCTATAGTTGAAAACCTGAAAAAGAAAAATATTTTGCTTGAGGGGAAAATGAGCCCATTACTGGGATCAAATGGGATGGAAAAACATGGGAATGAGGAAGTCGCTTGGACCCCCACTTCAAGACTGCATCAAAGTGAATGTAATTGCAGCCCTTGACAATGGCAGTAGTGATGTTGGACTAGGAGCTGTCTTTATTAACAACATAGGCGTAATGGTTGCAACAGCTAGGAAACAAACTTAGGCTTAAGGGAGATATGGAGCTTGTAGAGACAGAGGCAATCAAATAGGATGTCTATTGCGCAAAAGAGATATGTTTTCCTCTCCTTATCATTATCGAAAATGATTCCGCTGATGTTGTGGACCTGGTTGATAGAAAAAGGAAAAGCTCAAAGGAAATCCTTTGGGTAATTCAAGATATTTAGGATATAATTTTGTCCTTAATTCAACTAGGGTCCAGTTCAAGCCACGAGCTTGCAACATTGTTGCACATAATTTAGATAAAATGGCATGTAAGAGCATTTTTTTTGGTTTATGGGTGGAGGATTTTCCCACATAATCCTATTTTTCAATGAACATATTTCATTACCTTTAAAAAAAAAGTGTTAATATTGGTAACTATACCCATAATTGATAATAGGAATTGACTAGTTTATAATTTGTTTATTATTCGTGTAATTATGTTAATTAGGCAATCATATCACTAATCATGTAATCATGTCTTAATCGTATATATAGATGCTTAATTAATATTCTACTATTTAATCCATGTGTCGCATTATAAACAAAATCTTTCACAACAAATTTCTTTAGCGGAATTGCGGTTATAATTATAGGTCTAATAATATTAAAACACATGTTGTACAGATACCAGATAATAAAAACCACTTACCTTCATACCTTATGACCCTCCAAAATACCTTCATCTCGATGAAAGCTGTAACGACTGGAAATTCTGACAACTGATACACTATGATACGAGTGTTTCATAATATAAATTATGAATGGAAACATATACTCGTGTGAGACGATTATCGGTAAATTATTCGGAAGTCTGATACGAGATTTTAAGATATTCTATTCCGTACAGCCCATGGTATTTGGGCTTAACTTTTTCATAGGAACCTCCGAGTTTTATGAATTTTATACCATCGGAAAGCTGAGATCGAGATCTACAACTTTCGCGTTGGACATTTTTCCAAATTTGGACCAGAAGCTAGTCGAAAATGAAGATCCAGAAATTTAGATGAATAGTGCCTGAGGATCATTCTAGAAAAATCTCAAAACTTCTACAAAACTCTAAACTTTTCCTCAACCTTTGACAATTTCAAGCAAGCCCAATTATATAAAGGGGTCACTATTTATAATTTCACAAAATTTTTAGAGAGGGAGAGATAGGAAACGAATGGAAGAAGAAGATAGGGAGAAGAAGAAAGAAAGAAGAAAAAGAAGAAAAAAGAAAGGGGTTGCATCCTTGAAGCTTAAAGGATGAGGAAAACCAAGCATGAAGAAGGTAAGGGAAATCTAACCCAAGTTTTGGATATTGGTGTTTTCATGATTATTTGATTGATGATGATTAAGTGGTTACTAAGTATGAAAATAGATAATGATTGAGTAAGAATCAAATTGGGGTATTGGATTAATTTGGGGTTTTAAGGTTTAAGGAATTTAAAGATTGTTTTAATGATGTTATATGATTGGTTGGATATGTTTTTGCATTTAGAATAATTTGAATTTTATGGTGGAGATTGGTGAAGTTAGTTGCTTGTGAAGAGCATAAGGTTTAAGTATTAAGAAGATGTAGTGGAAAACAACACGTTTAGACCATAAATTGGTCTTGCGTTGCGAAGCAGGCCTCTCCGCGTCGCGACGCGATCTGAGAAATAATCCATAAATACTTCTGGTGTAAGTCGCGTCGCGACGTGAAGGGTTCGTGCGTCGCGACTCGCAAGGCAAAAATTAGGGCTCCTCTCTGGATGATATGCGTCTCGACGCGAGCAAATTATTGCCCAAATCAGTTGCAAGCCATTTCAGTTTCATCTGAACGCGTTAGAGGCTATCCTATAAGTCTCGTATCAACCTGTATGTACAAATTACACCATAATATACATATGATATGCCTCAAAGTGATAGTCCATATTTGTATAAGAAAACTTAGCTTAATTCCGATCTATTTACTCTCAGTTTATTTTCTAATCAAAACTATCGGTAATAGGTCATCACAGGAACCAGAGTCTTCTCAGCAACTGAATAATGCCAGCCGGATTTCCAAATAGTGAGTGGACCTCTTTTCTCAAACTGGTTTTATTTATTAAGTTTTGATATCAGATTTACTTTCACGCTTTTGTTAGTGTCCTACACATGCCACAAGATCACTAAGATGATTTGTGTGTGAATAAATCAAAGGGAGTTGCGGAAATACTCAAATTGATTGGATGAGATTCAAAACTTTTCATGGATGTAGATGTAAGCTCCAAGCTTTCTTTTGTTGTTTCCAACTCAATGGTTAGTTTCCCTATCACCTTGTTTGACTCTTCATGTGCTAGCAAGGTAGAAATTTTGCAACAAAATTTCCATGGGAGGGAGAGAAGCTCACGGCTTCATGAGGGAGAAGAGAGAAAAATTTTTGTGTTTTATTTTTCCAAAAAACAATTACAAAAGTCAAACTCCAAAAATGTGTATATGCTTTACAAAAGGCAAAGTGTGTTATACAAGTTTCCAACAAAAGCCATCAATCACTTCCATCACCAAAAATTGATTAATGATGTAAGTGAAGTGGGCCCCACTTTAAATTCAAAATTCAAGTGGGCTTGCTCAACACATTTCGGGCTCGGGTTCGTTTAATCCGATTAAACGAATTTACAGTCGCGACGTAATTAAAACCAATTTAATTAAATAATAATGCCCAGTAAAATTATTACGAAAGTCGCTTACGAATTAATTCCAAATTAATTCGTTCGTTTGAATTAAAATCCAATTTTAATTATGTGTTGAAATCCGATTTCATTTAATATATCCAATATATTATTTTAGCCCAATTAAATAAATTAAATAGTAAAATCTAATTTCACTATTAAATATACTTTACCGATTAATTCCAAATTAATTATGTTCTCTCTTCTCGACGAATTTAATCCCATATAAATTCTCGACGGAATTAATCCCAGATTAATTCTTTCTCTGATAATTAATCCCAGATTAATTGTTGCCGTAATTAATCTCAGATTAATTATTTCTCTTATAATTAATCCTAGATTAATTTAGTTCGAGTCAAATGTCATCGGTGAATCTTCGGGAAGCGACCCAAAAGATCCCTCGATATGTTGGCAGTAAATACGATTATCGGACTATCCGAACATGTCGTACCCGGTACCACGTTCTTACCGATTTAGAAGACATGGTTGGCTTCTAGCAAATCACCGTGCCTACCCAATTCTCTAAAAATATTCAACGAAGAATATATAATCTATTTCAGGCGTAGTATAATAAGTATTGCGTATTACGATCCAGTATCGAATGTCACATGCTAGCCTAGGGCTGGAATTGTGTCTGCCCCGTACGATACATATATCGGATCACTAGCAACTAGTCTATGTAATCGGATAATCATGACCTTGTCATATTATCCCGATAGCTGCAGCATTTAAGAGTACCAGTTCTGTATCCTGCGTGATCATCATCTCCATATGTCTGAAGTGATACTTCCATCTTGACATCACACCCACACACTACGATTCTGAGTATATCCAGAAGAGGCGTACACAGAACTTGTTATAGACCCGAATGACCAAAACCAAAGCATACTGATTGTAGCAAGTATTAGCGATGCAAGTCTCAGGTTAAGACCAAATACACCTACCCTGATTCTGATTCCCATATACACATAGTCATAATACCAATGAGATTCTGAGGGGTCTATCCAGAGCGAAGCTGTCCCCGTACCATCGGTAAACAGAACCTCCTATTACACTTGCATGAGTATCCAATACCCAAATATATGAGAACTATGTCGTTAAACTTCCATAACGCGCACAAGTGTAATACTATCATATTCCGCATTATCGATGTCCAGTCTCGATAATACTACGACTAGAGATAGTTAATGATTAAACCTTTCGTGGATTAATATTGTCTCATATCTTATTAATCCAGTACCAATCATATGGACTTTTATCATTTATATATCAAAGTAATCCAATTACAAAATGATAAAAGAGCAATTTCATTTGTAACATAGTTAATTTGTACAAAGAACATCATGTCTTTTACAAATAGTGATGATATGGGTCATAAGTGTCCAACAATCTTCCACTTGACCTAGTGCCAATCACTCAAGTGTCCAACACCTGAATTATGTATGGGTCGCTCATGCTTATGCTGAGATATCGCGTTCTTCAGCGGATTTACAAGGTTATTATCTGATGCGATTTATTCGATCATCACATCGCCACGATGTATGATCTCACGAATTATATGAAACCGTTTGAAGTATATACTTGGATCATTGATGAGACCGTAATTCTTTAGCCTGTGTTGTAGCCCAGCTCAGTTGCTAACAGAACTACTCCTAATCTAATTAGGAATTTTTATAGATCCAAAATGCTTCTTTTGCTGCCTCAGCCGCATCAATATATTCCGCTTTTGTTGAATCGACAACAATATCTTATTCGAAAGATTTCCAGCTCACTGTTCCATTGTTCAAACAAAATATGTACCCTTATTGTGACTCAAAGTCGTCTTTATCGGTTTGGAAACTTGCAACGGTGAACCCAGTCACTTCAAGTTCTCCTTCTCCATAAACTAAAAAAGCATCCTTAGTTCGTCTAAGATACTCAAAGATGTTCTTTACATCAATCCAGGGACCATTACCTGGATCGGCCTGATTGTGACTCCAAATGCTCAAAGCATATGCGACACCAGGTCACGTTCATATCTTTCAATGTACGGGTTCTCGGACAGTGCCAACAAGTTTTAGATCTATCCTAGTAGATCTTTATTCCTAGAATAAAGGTTGCCTCCCCCAAGTATTTCATGGAGAATATTAATGAAAGCCAAGCTTTCACCGATATAGTATGGGAATGTTATTGCTAAGAAGCAATACATCATCAATGTATAGGACAATCATTGTCAGTGCGCTCCCACTAAACTTCTTATATACACAAGAATTATCTTTGTTTTGAATGAAATCATATACCATTATGATCTCATCAAAATGTTGGTTCCAAGAACGCAATGCTTTCTTTAATCCATAAATGAATCAATTTTACTTGCAAACCTTGTTTGCATGTTTTGGCACGATAAAACTGTCAGGATGTTGTAAACATCCTCCAAAAGGTTTCCGTTAAGGAAAACGGTTTTGACATCCATTTGCCATATTTCATAAACGAAATATGCAACAATAGCAATCATTATCCGAATGGATTTAATCATGGCAACAGGTAAAAGGTTTCATTGTAATCGACATTATGTTGATGACGATACCCTTTCGCTACAAGCCTAGCTTTATACGTTTGTATGTTGCCATATTTCATGTATGTCTTCACCATGAAGACTCATTTGCTACCAATAGGCACAATGCCTATTGGTACATCAACCTGCGTCCAACCTGGTTGATATACATGGAATCCATTTCGGACTTCATGGCATCTTGCCATAAAACGGAGTTGATACCTTGTATCGCTTCCTCATACGTAGCCGGTTCGTATTCCTCAATAGGATTAATACTATTTGAGGTGAGATCAGAAACCCATACCTCTTAGGTTGTTTTCTGACTCTCTCCAACCTACGCGGTTCTTGTGTACAGTCTCATCCCTGATGAACTGTTCGTGTTCCGTTAGGGGATCGGTGCTAGGAACAATATCACTCCGATTTTCATCGAATTCTACTTTCTTCCAACTTTCCACTGCAAATAGGAATTCATTTTAGGAAAACCGCATGGAGAGCAACAAATATCTTTGTTCTCTTGTGAGTTGTGGAATTGGTTTCCCTAGGATAACCAATTACAAATAGGCACTTATTCGATTTGGTTTGTAGTTTGGTACCATCCAAACGTATGCCCAGCATTCCACAATCTTCAGGAATGAGAAACCTGGTTTTTTTCCTGTCCATATCTCATATGGAGTCTGTCTAACTGACTTTGACGGAACCTTATTCAAAATAAGTATTGCACTGTTCAATGCGTATCCCGTGAAAGAAATTGGTATCTCAGTGTGACTCATTATTAACCTAACCATGTCCAACAAAGTCCGGTTTCTCCATCCGGACATACCACTCAATTGAGGTGTTCCGGGAAGAGTCCACTGTGAAAGAATACCAAAGGCTTTCAAGTAATCGAGAAACTTATTGCTCAAGTATTTTCCACTATGGTCCAACCGTAATGTCTTAATACTTTTGCCCGTCTATTTTTCTTCTTCATGTCGAAACTCTTTGAATTTATCAAAAGTTTCCGATTTGTGTTTCATAAGAAACACATAACCATAACGCGATGCAACATCCGTAAAGGTTATGAAGTATTTTTATCCACCTCTATCCTAGCTAGATATAAGCCCGTATACATCACCATGACGAGGGCTAACAGCTCGGTGGCACATACACCATTTACCGCTAAAAAGCGTTTTAGGCACTTTGCATAATAAACAAGATTCACAGACATCATATGATTTAGGATCAAATCCGTCCAAGTATCCACTCTTCAAAAGTATGGATATACGAGTCTTGTTAATGTGTCCCAGACAGTAATACCGCAAATACATTTCATCCGTGTTACTTAGTTTGAGCCTTTTTTTTGTCATATTATATGTTTGAGATTCATTTATATTCAAAATATAAATATTGTTATTCACATCTAATGTGTATATCTCAATATCATTTTTATAAACAAAACACCCAGTTTTCTGGAACATAAAGGTATACTCGCAATGGGTTAAACTAGATATAGACTTAATGTTTCTAGTCAAACTAGGTACATTATAACACTTTCCTAATTTAAGTACATGCCGAAAGGGCTGTTCCAAAACTTAGGTTCCCACAGCCAAAACAACGACTCTCTTCCCGTTTCTGAATCGCAGGTCAATCTCATCTGAAGCCGGTCTCCTGCTAATCACCATATCCCGCACATCAGTACATATATATGTACCACACCCAATATCAAAATCCAATTTTAAAACTAGCAGTGGATGTGATTATAACAAACATACCTGAAGTCGGAGCCTTGCCCGCCTTCACTTCCTTTATGTCTGCCTTGTCCATACGGTAGTCACGCTTCCAGTGACCCTGTTTGCCACAGTTTAGGTAGACATGTTGGGATATGTCCTTAGTCTTCCCAGAAGACTGTGACAAATTTGCCTTTGCCCATTTTCTTCATACCCTAGAAGCCTTCGGCCAAGCCTTGGCCTTCTAGGATGTCGAAGTAAGATGCGCCTTGCGCTTCTTGCCCTTTTGGAAGCACTGGCTCTGCCTCATTGAGCTAGCCATTAACTCTCCAAGAGTTTTCTCTTGATTCATGATGAACCCACCCCAGCATTTGGGCAGAGACTATAAGATCGAATCTATGGAAGTTTCAGCCTCGTAGGTAATGCCCAGCTAACCTTAGCTGTTCGATGTCAGCAATCATCTGCGACACCTAGTGTTTGATAGATGTACCCTCTGACATACGCGAGCGAACAAGCTTCCTTTTGCAATTCATACATCTGAGATCTAAGGTTAGATCTTTGAAGATACTCCAATTTCAACATCCTACTATAAGGATCCAATCCTTTGTTCTGACAACAAAATTAAAGAGTCATTGAGGCAAGCATGACGGATTGAGCACTAAAGTTATCATCACGATGAGTTTTCCAAAGCTTATGCTCTACTATTTGCTCAACTCCGAGCTCAGGCCCGAGAGGTTTCTCTATTACATATAATAACTTCTTGGCTCCCAGGACTATCCTGAGATTCATTTCCCAATCTGGAAAATTTACGCCGTTAAAGACATTTTCACCCAGGATTAGTCTAACTTGTTGGACAATTATGACCCATAGCGTCACTATTTGTACAGATCATGGTGTTGTTGTACAAATTAACTATGTGACAAAGGAGATTGCACTCTTATAATTGTGATTAGATCACCTAGATATATAAATAATAGGAAGTCCTTGTGATTTGTTCCTAGACGGAGAATGATATGAGACAGTATCAGTCCACGAAGGATAAATCATTAAATATCCCTAGTCAGAGTATTATCGAGATTGGACATCGATAAATATGTAAAAGACTAGTATTACACTTGTGCGCGTTGTGAGGGCACAACGACATAGTTCTCATATATTTGGGTATAGGATACTCACGCAAGTGTAATAGGAGGTTGTGTTTCACCGATGGTACGGGAAATAGCTTCGCTCTGGATAAGACCCCCTCGGAATTCCATTGGTAGTATGACTATGTGTCTATGGAAGTCCGAAATCAGGGTAGGTGTATTTGGTCTTAACCTGAGACTTGCACCGCTAATACTTGCGACAATCAATATACTTTGGTTGCGGTCGTCCAGGGCTTTAACAGGTTCTGTGTACGCCAATGCTGGGTATATTGAGAATCATAGTGTGTTGGGTGTGATGTCAAGATGGAAGTGTCACTCCAGTCATATGGAGATGATGGTCACGTAGGATACGATACTAGTACTCTTAAGTACTGCAGTCATCGGGATAAAATGACAAGGTCATGTTTATCCGATAATAGAGACTAGTTACCAGACATCCGACATGTGCTTCGTACGGGGCAGACACAATTCCAGCCCCAGGCCTAGCACGTTATCATCCGATACCGGACAGAAATACGCAATACTACGGTATACTACGCTTGATACAGATCCTTTATTCCTGTAAGGATATTTCCGGAGAATTGGGTAGGCATGGCATTTTGCTAGAGGCCAACCTTGTCTTGTAAATCGGTATAAACGTAGTACGAGGTACTTACGTGTTCGGATAGTCCGACGACCGAATTTACTGCCAACATATCCGAGGATCTCATGGGTCGCTTCCCAAAGATTCACCGATGACGTATAACTCGCACTCTAAATTAGTCTGGGATTAATAAGAAGAGAGAGAAAATTAATCTGGGATTAATTGCGGAGATATTTTATCTGGAATAAAATATCATTTAAAGAGAGAGAACGATTAATTTGGAATTATTCGATTAATTAATATATTTCATATATTAAACGAAATTAGATTTCGACGCGGAATTAAAATTAGATTTTAATTCGGGCGAACGAATTAATTTAGAATTAATTCGTTAGCGACGTGAATAGTGACTTCGCTAGGCGTAATCATTTAATTACGACGCAACGGAAAATTCGTTAATTTGAAATTAGCGAATCCGAGCCCGAGATTATTTGCGAGCGCAATCGCATTTCGAATTCTAGTACGGCACGTCAAATCAAGCGTCAAATCGCTAGTCGCATCAAGCATCAAATCACAAGTCACTTTGAGTGATGTGACTTGACAACTTGATGGATTGAGTGATGTGAGTGGTTGGGGCTTTAATGGTTTAACTTTTAAAAGCCAAATTCAAGTGAAATTCATTTGAAATTAAAATGTGTGTATATAATACACAAATTTGGAAACCAACCACAACATTCTCTCTTCCTCTCATCTCTCTCATTCTCACGCCCTTGAGGCCAAAAACACTTACTGGTTTTCAACAAAACCGTGAGCAGTAGGGAAGCTTGGAGTGTGATTTTGTGGAAAAATCACAAGTGCTAGCACACTTACGAGACATGCGAAGGTGATAGGGAAGTCCACCAATGAGCCGGGAACCGTTCGAAGAAGCTCGGAGCTTGACGAAGGAACAAACGAAGGCCAAACCAGTGAGCACAACGAGCCCACTGCCGAACCAGTGAGGAGCAGATTTTTGAAGTTTCGTTGCCTCCGCGTCAGTCAACCGATCGATGTGAGTATTCCGCAGCTTCTTTGATGTGTATTCGCACTTGATTCATGCTTATAATTGATCTTGGGACCTTAATAGAATCCAACATAACTATCCAGTCAACGATTTTGGGTACACGCAAAATGCAATGGTTACTATAGTCTAACTATATAACCAACTACAAATAGAGTAGTGTGTTGTACAGTCTAACTGTTCAAAGAAAGCAATATTAAATATTAGTCCAACCAATATATTTATAACAACGATAAATAAAATAAAAGAGCGCATGTTGGCAAGTATCTAACTGAAATTGCAAATTTAATACTGGCCTCCCACTATTTTTCGGCGAGCCTCTAACCCTTTGTGGAGTACTCGGGAAACCTAGTTTCCTAGTGGGCTAGGATCCCGTTAAATAACACACAACCTTGACTTTGGCCAACAAGCTGTATGAAACTTAACTAAGTAGATCTCTAAGATCGATTGGATCCCATCCAATTCTTAGATCCGGTAGGTGGACCTCTAAGTCCGAAACATATATCCAATATATGTAAATATATCCAATATATTTCCTAACCTTTTCCTCTGAATCAACTAAGCCTTTCCTTTGGCTCAACAAGCTTAATGATTCCAGTTAAGCGAGACCCATTGACAATGGGAAAGCTTCGTAATCCTCTTCGATGAACTAGAAGTGACATTGACTTTGGCCAACAAGTCACAACCGCCTAAGACATGCGATATAGAATAGAGCTTTCATGGTTCGAACACATCCGCGATGGACATTAATCTTGACTTTGGCCAACTAACCAATGCCAATCTAGGATCTTGACAGAGAACCACTCAATGGAAGGAAAAACGCTAATTTGATGAGGGTTTTTCGTGTAAATTGGTATCCAATTTATTATCTTTGATTAGGTCTCATTATACACCCTTAAGCATGCATTCTAAAAGCATAATAAGGCGTGAATACATTAATAATGATATGCGGATGGATAAATAACAATTTGTTTCCTAGAACAAATCTCACTTTCCTGTCTCCCGCTAGCACTATTCATACTTCTACCCAATTACATAATACATTAAAGAAACCTCATTTATATTAAGGGGAATTGGTGAGAGAGAGAAATACAAAGAGTAAAGAGATAATAGGCTGGACACGCAGGTCCAATTTAATAAATTCTAAATTTATTACAATAATTTCCAAAATTGCCCCCACCCTTCTAATATCCATCCGATATACATTATTCATACAATACATCCAAGTATTCACACATAGCATTTTATTCAATCAATCTAATCCAATTAATTAAACTTTGAATTAATGACCATCTAATGTTCAAACAACGATTTGATTTGGGCGAGTCCAACTCGTTTAAGAATAAATACTTAAAGTACATATTCTTGAATTATATCGAACTATAATTTTAAATCCAATTTAAATTGTATCCAATACTAATTCATATTTAATTCTAAAATAAATAATTACACTTTTAATAGTGCCTTTTAGACTTGGATTCCAAATTCAATCTACATGGGACTCAAAGGCCCAATTAGTATCCAATACTATTTAATTAAAGTCCAATGGGCTTTTAATTAATTCTTTAGGCATGAGCTTTGGCTATTATGGATCAAACCCAAGATGCCAAGGCCCAATTAGGAATCACCCTTGGCCCCAAAATCAATTTTGGCCCATTAGGCCCAATTAAATTTTTAAAGGCCCAATGTCATATTTTGGACTTTATGGAAATGGTTTTAGGCCTAATTGGATCCAAACCAATTGTCTTAAACCAAACTTGGCCTAACCAAGCCCATTAAGCCCAATTACAACAAATTAAATTAACACATTATTCCAATTTACATATTAATTTAATTAAAGTACAATTAACATAATCAATCAACTAATCTAATATTTCCAAAATACTAATTAATCTAATTAATCATGCTCAACATTTCCAATTCATGTCCAACACAAATTGAAGCAAAGCAATTCATTCTAACATGCTTAGGCTCACGGTATTGGCAAGAAAATTATCATGCAATTTGATTTCAATCCAATTAAATCAACATCTAACATACATTTCATGCCAACAACACATCCAATTGCTAATTTTCAAAAAATCACCATGAGCTACTCCTAGGGTTCAATTCGGCCAAGGTGGAAAATTGGGGATTTTTGATCTAATCAATTTTTCTCAATTCCTTAGATGTACAAATCCAATTCAACATCATCCAACCATAAGCAAACAACCAATTTTAGGCAAATCATGTTCCAAACACAAAATCCCCAAATTAAAGTCATGAACCCTAGATATTCAAATCAAACTTAGGATGACTCTAGATACCATTGTTAGTGTCCTACACATGCCACAAGATCACTAAGATGATTTGTGTGTGAATAAATCAAGGTAGTTGTGGAAATACTCACATTAATTGGATGAGATACAAAACTTTTCATAGATGTAGATGAAAGCTCCAAGCTTTCTTTTGTTGTTTCCAACTCAAGGGTGAGTTTCCCTATCACCTTGTTTGACTCTTCATGTGCTAGCAAGGTAGAAATTTTGCAACAAAATTTCCATGGGAGGGAGAGAAGCTCACGGCTTCATGATGGAGAAGAGAGAAAAATTTTTGTGTTTTATTTTTCCAAAAAATAATTACAAAAGTCAAACTCCAAAAAAATGGTATATGCTTTACAAAAGGCAAAGTGTGTTATACAAGTTTCCAACAAAAGCCATCAATCACTTCCATCACCAAAAATTGATTAATGATGTAAGTGGGCCCCACTTTAAATTTAAAATTCAAGTGGGCTTGCTCAACACATTTCTGGCTCGGGTTCGTTTAATCCGATTAAACGAATTTACCGTCGCGACGTAATTAAATCCAATTTAATTAAATAATAATGCCCAGTAAAATTATTACGAAAGTCGCTTACGAATTAATTCCAAATTAATTCGTTCGTTTGAATTAAAATCCAATTTTAATTCTGTGTTGAAATCCGATTTCATTTAATATATCCAATATATTATTTTAGCCCAATTAAATAAATTAAATAGTAAAATCTAATTTCACTATTAAATTTACTTTGCCGATTAATTCCAAATTAATGTGTTCTCTCTTCTCGACGAATTTAATCCCAGATAAATTCTCGACGAATTAATCCCAGATTATTTTTTTCTCTGATAATTAATCCCAGATTAATTGTTGCCGTAATTAATCCCAGATTAATTATTTCTCTTATAATTAATCCTAGATTAATTTAGTTCGAGTCAAATGTCATCGGTGAATCTTCGGGAAGCGACCCAAAAGATCCATGGATATGTTGGCAGTAAATACGATTATCGGACTATCCGAACATGTCGTACCCGGTACCACGTTCTTACCGATTTACAAAATTTCCATGGGAGGGAGAGAAGCTCACGGCTTCATGAGGGAGAAGAGAGAAAAAAAATTTTGTTTTGTTTTTCCAAAAAATAATTACAAAAGTCAAACTCCAAAAATGTGTATATGCTTTACAAAAGGCAAAGTGTGTTATACAAGTTTCCAACAAAAGCCATCAATCACTTCCATCACCAAAAATTGATTAATGATGTAAGTGAAGTGGGCCCCACATTAAATTCAAAATTAAAGTGGGCTTCCTCAACACACTTCGGGCTAGGGTTCGTTTAATCTGATTAAACGAATTTACCTTCGCGACGTAGTTAAATCCAATTTAATTAAATAATAATGCCTAACAAAATTATTACGAAAGTCGCTTACGAATTAATTCCAAATTAATTCTCGCTTGAATTAAAATCCAATTTTAATTCCGTGTGTTGAAATCTGATTTCATTTAATATATCTAATATTATTTTAGCCCAATTAAGTAAATTAAAAGTAAAATCCAATTTCACTATTAAATTTACTTTGCCGATTAATTCCAAATTAATCGCGTTCTCTCTTCTCTACGAATTTAATCCCAGATAAATTCTCGACGCAATTAATCCCAGATTAATTCTTTCTCTGATAATTCATCCCATATTAATTGTTGCCGTAATTAATCCCTGATTAATTCTCTCTCTTATAATTAATCCTAGATTAATTCAGTTCGAGTCAAATGTCATCGGTGAATCTTCGGTAAGTGACCCAAAAGATCCCTGGATATTTTGGCAGTAAATACGGTCATCGGACTATCCGAACACGTGCGTACCCGGTACCACGTTCTTACCGATTTAAAAGAAATGGTTGGCTTCTAACAAAGCACCGTGCCTACCCAATTCTCCCGAAATATTCAACGAAGAATATATAATCTATATCAGGCGTAATATACTAAGTATTGTGTATTACGATCCAGTATCAGATGTCACATGCTAGGCCTAGGGCTGGAATTGTGTCTGCCCCGTATGACGCATATATCGGATCACTAGCAACTAGTCTCTGTAATCGGATAATCATGACCTTGTCATATTATCCCTATAGCTGCAGCATTTAAGTGTACCAGTTCTGTATCCTGCGTGATCATCATCTCTATATAACTGAAGTGATACTTCCATCTTGACATCACACCCAATACACTATGATTCCCAGTATACCTAGAAGAGGCGTACATAGAACCTGTTAAAACCCCAGATGACCAAAACCAAAGCGTACTGATTTTCGCAAGTATTAGTGATGCAAGTCTCAGGTTAAGACCAAATACACCTACCCTGATTTAGATTCCCATAGACACATAGTCATACTGCCAATGGGATTCCGAGGGGTCTATCCAGAGCGAAGCTGTTCCCATACTATCGGTAAACAGAACCTCCTATTACACTTGCATGAGTATCCAATACCCAAATATATGAGAACTATGCCGTTAAGCTTTCATAACGCGCACAAGTGTAATAGTAGCCTATTCCGCATTATCGATGTCCAATATCGATAATATTGCGACTAAGGATATTTAATGATTAAACCTTTCATGGGTTAATACTGTCTCATATCTTATTAATCCGATACTAATCATATGGACTTTTATCATTTATATATCAAAGTAATCCAATTACAAAATGATAAAAGAGTAATTTCCTTTGTCACATAGTTAATTTGTACAAAGAACACCATGTCGTTTACAATAGTGATGCTATGGGTCATAATTGTCCAACAGCTTGAAGGCGATAGAACATTTTATTATTACAGTCATTTCATAAATAGTTATGATTTGAGTTTTAACTAAGAAAGAAATATTTTTCAGAAAATATTTTATGCAGTTTTGAGATTTAAAGCATGAATTGTATGTTTTTCGAGGCATGGGGAAAATCCACCCCAGTATGTAACTTTATACAGTTTAGAATTAACGGACAGAGAACATGTGAACATGTAGAGGACTAGGGGGATGGCAATACGTAATGCCCCCAGATCCTTGTTCAGAGCTAGGGGGACAGCGATACGTAACACCCATAGACCCTAGTTTCAGAGCTTGGTGGGTAGCATAGATCTGCACCCATAGTTCTAGTTTTGTGGCTTAGGGGACGGCGATACGTAACACCCAAAGACCACTAGTTTCAGGGATATGAGTGGCATGCTTTGGGGGACGGTGATACGTAATGCCCCAAAGTCATGGTTTTGCATTCCTGGCTCCAGATAGGTGTATGAGGGACGATGATACGTAACGCCCTCATATGTCAAGTTTTTCAGTTACAGCTCAGTTCCCATATACCAAATTTTCAAAAAACAGTTTTCATGAATCAGAGTTTAGAAAATAGTTTTCAAAAACCAGACTTTCAAAAATAGATTTTAGAAAGAGATGTTTTATTAATAAGGTTTCAAGCGAAGTTTCCAGAAAGAAAGTTTTCCTGTAAGTTATTTTGTTAAAACCTTGGTTTTAGAACCAAATGATTTTATTTCAGTATTTCAGTTTTTCGTCCACTCACTTAGATCGAATAATGATCTAACCCTCCACTTCCAATTCCCTTATCTTGCAGGAATTCTCGGAGGACGAGCTCGGAGGACAGATACTGATGCAGTCACCAGGGTATGGAGTCCACCAGTTCAAGTCAGAGTCCGTGTTAAGCAGAAGTCATATAACAGTCTTGGTCATAAAAAATCATTGTAAAAGTATAGGTTATTGAGTACAGTCTTTAATGATGAGTTTGTATGAAATGTTTTTCAACTTGGGCTACGGTCCCATACTAAAGATATTTAAACTAAGGAAAGAATAATTGTATTTGTTCATGGTTAGATAGTCAGAGGTTTATGAGGTTAGTACAGGCTACCCCCTGCCGGTAACATCTCCCAGATTAAGGATGTTACAAAGATAGTATGAGAGCATGGTCTAGGGAGTCAGTGACTGTAGTGGGCAGAATGATGGGGTCTGATATACGCAGTATGTCCGAGATACTCGTATGCGAGGCACTACCTCTCCAGTATCCGATCCTCGAGTATATCCTCAAGATCTATAGACAGGTTAGTAAAATTTCCCAAACGATTCAAATAGAATTCCTCACGAGAACAATTACACTCTAGATCCAAGTTAGGAATCTTCTTGAAGTTATTAGCCTATACAAGAAATATAAACAATGCTATGAAATCAGATAGAAAAGTTACCCAAGGGAATGGGATAGGAAAGCTATAAGAAAGCAAGGAAGAAAGTATAAATGTTCAGACAACCAAAGACAAAGAGAGAGAGATAGAAAGAGCTAGTAAAGTTTGAAGAGTACCTTCCCAGGAAAAATACAAAGATAAAGAAAGAGTTAGATAGAGAAGTAAAAGATAGAATCTAAATATCTAAGCAATCAGAAGGAAATAGAGATAGATAAGAAAATTCCAGAACCTATAGTAGTAAGAACCAGAGACACAGAGCTAGATAGTAAAAGATAATACCAGAACTAGAAATAAAGAATAGAATAGTAAACCTGAACGAGAGTAAATACCGAGTAGACTTGAGTAGAATTCTCCCTCCTAACAAGATTCATTTTCTCCTCAGAATAATTCTTCCAAGCATGTTCAATAGTCTTTAAACATCTTACATAGAAAGTGAGTTCCCTAATAACCAAGGATAATGATAAGGCGGAAGAAGTAAGAAATCATGAATAGTCGTGGAGAACTCAAATAGACTAAGATGCCAAGGAGGACGAGAGACCGCCGGATCTCTAAACCCAGACCCAGGTCCTCAAACAGATAAATAAAGGTTATAAACAAAAAACAACTAGTTACTTACCCAAACGATTCGATGAGGATAAAACCCTAAGTTACATAGTTTGCGACCACTTAGTGATATCAATAAGAAAGCTGTTCTGACAGAGCCTATCTCGTACCTACCCTACATGAGCAATAGACTCTATCAGGACATAGAGTATCAATATAATGATATAGAGAAACCCATCGAGACATAAAGAAATAACCGATAAATTATAAAGCAGTTCCTACCAGCATAGATATATGAGACCGTAAGAAAAGCCCAATGGGAGTCCATCATAAGAGATGGGAAGACCTTGGATGGAAGACAGCCTAGAAGAAGAATCAAGGATGTTCAGAGGATATAAAGAAGAGAACTCAGGGTAACCCAAAGATTAAGGCAAGTCAGAGCGAGATTTGCAAGACTAATAGGGGTCCACATGTAGATCAAATGTATTAGAACCCATAGATCAGCCCAAGTCAGTAGAAATCCATGAAGTATAAAAGAATAGACCCGGGGGGTTAGAACCATTTAAGAACGAGAAAAGTATTGGTATATGGAGTAGATTAGAGTGCCAAAGTCAACAACTTATAGTAAGCATGGAGATTGGAGATCTAGGAAGTAAC
>SKCR01048847.1:0-72431 GCA_019454045.1 Zanthoxylum bungeanum | reverse complement strand
CTTTCGTATTAGGAAATTAATTTATGTTTATGTTTAAGTTATTATTTATTTTTTTATGTTTGATAATTCCATATGTTCATGAAATTATTATGTGTTATTGAGTGTTTGCCGTATTTCGACTTATTGTTAAAGCATGCAAACTAGATATAGGTTGCTCTTGAGCATGTATGTTGCGTAGATTCGGTTAAGTTATTGCACAAATTATTTCATTACAAGTGGCATAAGTAAGGGACCATTCTGAACCCAACGGTTTGAGGTCTTCCCTTGCGATGGGTGAGTGCGGCCTTAAATCATTTTCCCAGTTCACACTGCGTGGTGACTCCATGTTATTTCTCCGGTTTAGTACCCCCGTGGGAGTACTCTGTACTCCCAACCGGGCCATAAGACTAGAATAGCATCGACGATTTCTGTGTCCTACAGTCTGGCGACTCCACTGGGGATAGAGAATCGGCCCCGAAATAATGTCTTATAATGTTTGTGATTTGTGCTTTAACTAACCGTGTCTATAGTGGGTTGAAGGGGTTCAATCAAAGGCATTATTAAGGTTAGGTGATGGTTTGTTGTCTTCCTTCATTCACTACCTTTCTATAAGGAAAATTCGTGAAGGCACCTAGATAATCATTACCCATAGCTCACTGTGACAGACTAATTTGGAGGACTTGTTGTTTATTCCTGTCACCAAGGCGATAAGAGCCTAAAAGGCTTGGGTATTTAAGAGAGTTCGCTCCACCCCCCTCTGGGGAATCTACAATAGGAAATCCATTTGACAGTTAGTCATACACCGTAACTCGTTGGAATTTACCTTAAGGTTATAAAAGGTGCGCTCGAACCCTTGAGTAGGGAGTCCTAGTTGTGGGCAATCCTTCGTCAGCGGGAGCCTTTGTTTACATTCCTGTAAGCCTACATGTGAACCATAGTTATATGACCAATAGAAATTATTTCTTTATGCTTGTGTTTAGGACTGTCGTCATTTGGATTCAGTTGGACTTTTTGTCAAGAGATATGAACTTATTGGGCAATTTAAACTGGGACGAGTTCATGTCCTTTGACAATTGGGCCAAAAGCTTCTAAAATGCTGATGGGCCATTTTGTATTTAGGCCTCTTATCATTAGAAGTTGTTTAGCCATGTTATTGCAAAAGTATAAACTTGTTGGGCCTTCTCAATTGGGACAAGTTTGCACCGCGCAATAGTACGATTGAACGCTTTAAAATGATAATGGGTCAATTAGTATAAAAATCTTGATGGGCTTGTATATTCTATGCATTACATGCATACATGCTAACGTGCAGTTTTAAAAGACACCATAGATACCCGTTGGGTTACGGAAGAAGGAAGACTCGTCAAAAGACCGTCAGCCAACATGAGCGAATCAGAGAACGAGGTATCTCATATGGATCAGTTGGAGACCAATCTCACCAAGGTTACTGAACAGTTGCAAGCCTTGACTACTACTATGGCTAATATGGTTGTGCCCCGTGCTGGGGGAAACTCTGAGAATGTGAGGCATGACGCTTTTGATGATGACATGGCTGAATACGCGGCACGAAAAATAATCGGGTCTCAGGCAGAGTTGCAGAAGCTCCGGGATCAGGTGGAATCGGTTACCCGCAAGATGAAGGGTAAACATGAAGACTTGCTAGATTATGAGGCAATGACTTTTGAAGAACAGTTGACAGCTTAATTCAAGATGCCTGATATGGCCAAGTTCAACGGGAATGGGGATCCGAGGGTCCATCTCCGATAGTATGTTTCATTTATGAGTTCAGTGAGTCTATCAAAGCGTCAGGTTCAGAAAATGTTTTGGATGTCGCTTGAGGGGGCACCTGTGTATGGTATCATGGCATTGAGAGGAAAGTTAAGGATGATTCTAGAGCATTGGCAGAGGCTTTTCTGAGTCAATATGTCACAGATTTGGAGATTGACTTGTCGCTCCGCGACTTGGAGAATACCAAGCAGAAGCCGGAAGAGAGCTTCAAAGAGTATGTAGACCGCTGGAGGAGCCAGCTTCTAAAGATTCAGACTCGGCCCTCAAAGAATGACCAAATCAATATGATCATCAAGGGCACCAAGCCCTCCATTTATGGCAAGCTGAGGAGAATGACCTCTATGATTACTGATTTTCGACAGTTGATGGAAACTGTCAGGGATATTGAGGAAGAAGAGGCTGAGAATAGAAAGTTCTATAGCCTGAACAAAAAGACTATCGGGGGACCATAAGGTGCCAAGCCTATTTCTGCTGAGGTTGCTGCTATCAAGAACCGGCATTTCTCCAACCTGGGTAGACCTCTGTCCAAAGTACTTGAGAAGTTGGCAAGGCAAGGACTCCTAAAACCCTTAGAGGCTTAACCACTCCCAAATCTTCCCCCACCATACCTTAACATGAACCATTATTGTCACTTTCACCAGTAAAATGGCCATGACACTAACAGTTGTGCCCGCCTCCAGCATGAAATCCAGGACCTCATAGACTCCCACAAAATACCCGACCCTGAAAAAGAACAGCCCAACACACACAAAAACCCCCTACCAAACTACCACTCAGTTCCACCACCCACCTATATGATCAACTTTGGCCTACCCGGGAGTCTTGTCCTCGAGTCCTTTGACCACCAAGCCTTTTGCCTGGGGATTTGGGATAGCAACAGTGAGGATGAAACAGAGAAGGGAAATAATTTCTGGGAGGACTTCTCTAGTAGTGATGAAGAAGAGGTGAGAGGAATGACATGCAGCAGGCGTTTCTACAGTGACACGACTGAGAAGGGTAAAGAAGTGTTGACAGAAGGAGGAGGAGTGGTAGAAAATATGGATAATACTGAAGGGGATGCAGTGCTGCGCCAGCTAAAGAAGACACTGACACAGGTCAGCATCTGGGATTTGTTGTGTTCATCATAGAAGCACAGGCGTGCTATGGTTGAAGCCTTGAGCAAAATAATAATACCAGAGGATACTAATCCTACAATGTTTATGGGGATCAGTACAGAAGGAAGCTGTACAGGCAATAACCTTTTCTGAGGAAGAACTCCCGGCAGAGGGAAGAAATCACAATAAGCCACTATTCATCAGAGCTGAAGTAAGAGGAAGGAAGACATCATGTGTAATGATGGATGATGGCTCATCCATCAATGTGTGCCCTTTGAAGATCCTATCGAGATTGGGAATGAAGGCGACGGATCTGGATCCCTCCAATATGACTATCAAGGCATATGATGACAGTAAGCGAGGAGTTGAGGGCACTTTCACTGCAATAGTTAAGGTGGCACCGATTGAGGATGGGGTTGAATTCATTGTGCTTGACATCCCAGCTACTTTTGCTTTGTTTTTGGGGAGGCCTTGGTTTCACAAGCTTGAGGGCATGCCTTCCACTCTGCATTAGGCCATCAAGTTTCCATACGGAGGAGAGATCATCACCATTAAAGCTGAAGTAGATAATGATGTGGCTGCTTTAGAGATACAACCTTTCACGAGGTTCCAGGTGTCAGCAACCTTTGAAGAATGGGTGGATCCTAATGTGGCTAGGATCATGGAGAAAATGAAGTTTGAGTCGGGTAAAGGTTCAGGTGTAGGAGGAACCATGCCAAACTTTAAAGGGCAGACCACTCGGAGAGGATTCGGGTACAAGTCTGATGAGGATAAGCTGAAGGCCAAGAAGAAAGGGTTGAAACTGATGGAATGCTTTGTAAAGGCTACGAGGTATCAAGGAGAGCCCGAACCAGTAGAAGTTAATGGGGTCATGATACCGGGGTTTGAGATCTTCCAAGTTGTGTTGGTTGAGAAACCACCGACGGAAGAAGTTGCGAAGGAAGAAGATAAGTGGGAAGAAGAGATGATGAAGCTGGAAAGCCTAACCCTCGAGGAGAATAAGGAGGCTGAGAAAAACCCAGTTACGGAGGATGAAGTGTCCGTAGATGACGATGATATTTATTCATGATTTATTTGAGTGTATCCAGTATTTGCTAGATCTTTGTATCTTTTGTCTATTCTAGGAATAAAGACAATCATTTCGCTTACTAGCTGAGTCTCTCCTTCAATTGCCGACTTGAGTATATTTGATATCAGCTCCACCAAAACAAATGCATTTAACCTGGTAAACCTGAGAGCCCCAGGAAATTCTAATTGCAAGTGAGGTTACCTCCGAGGAGCATGAGAAATTAGAAGAAATATTAGTCAATATGCCAAAGTATTGCTTGGTCCTATGAGGACATGCCTAGAGGAGACAAGAGCATCGACGCATAAAAATACCAAACTATCCAAATATGAAGCCGTGAAACGGAAACTTCGACGGATGAGACCTGAGTGGGCCGAGAAGGTCCGAGAGGGAGTCAATAAATAGATGATGTGGTGGTTCATAGAAGTCGGAAGTATCCTGGTGGTTGGCAAATATTGTGCCGTGACGAAGAAAAGGACGGGAATATGAGAATGTGTGTGGATTACAGAGATCTTACAAACAAGGGCTTGCCGAAAGATGATTTTCCAATACCTCATATAGACGTACTAGTTGATAGTGCGGCTTTATCTGCCAGTATGTTTGGAAATCTAATCCATGTCCCAAGATCAAAGCACAAGCAAAATATATATAAAAGAATGAACTATATTGAAGTATGGCGGAATCAATACTCACAAAAACGGAATGTGGATGCGTTTGATGAAACAAAACTTGCTCCTTTGTGCAGTGAAGGATTCGGCCAAGCAGAAAAGAGAAGCTCCAAGCTATATTTGATCCTTCCAAGCTCTAAGATGAGTTTCCCATAACACCTTGTATGATCCCTTGATGTGCTAGCCAAAGTTGTGTATTAGAGTTCCAAACAAGTACACTTTCTTCTTGTCTTGCACAAAACAAATGAAGAATTGGAGAGCCAAAACAATGCCCACTGTTTCGGTAATTTGAGAGAGGAGAAGAGATATATTTTTGTTTCAAAAATCAATTTATATTTATGTCATAATAATTATTAAATAATAATATACTTATGACACAAACCATGCAAAGGCTTAGAGTGTCTAACACTCAATTTCCATGCAAACCCTTGAGTGCTTTGTACACTATCTTCATGCAATACATCAACAATTAAATAATGCAAATAATGACATGTGTCATGTGGGCCCCACACGTTTCCAAATGAAAGTGGGCCCACGTGCACTCACGCGTTCGGGTCCGATATTTCCGAAATACCGAACTTACGTCGCGACGTTAATTAAATCGAATTTAAATAAATAATTGCGCCTAGCGAAATTATTATTTACGTCGCTAACGAATTAATTCTAAATTAACTCGTTTGCCCGAATTAAAATCTAATTTTAATTTCGCGTCGAAATCGAATTCCGATTATTATATCGAATATAATAATTTTACGATTAATTCTAAATTAATCGTTCTCTCTCTTTATATAGTACTTTATCCAAGATAAAGTCTCTCCGTAATTAATCCAAGATTAATCGAGTTTGAATCATACGTCATTGGTGAATCTTCGGGAAGCGACCCAAGAGACCTCTAGATATGTTGGCAGTAAATCCGGTTGTCGAACTATTCGAACACGTACGTACCAAGTACTACGTTTTTACCGATTTACAAGACAAGGTTAGCTTCTAGCAAAACGCCATGCCTACCCAATTCTCTAGAAATATTCTTACTGGAATATTAGATCTATAACAGGCGTAGTATACCGTAGTATAGTGTATATCGAACCAGTATCGGATGATCACATGTAAGGCCTGGGGCTGGAGATGTGTCTGCCCCGTACGATACACATATCGGACATCAAGCAACCAGTCTCTTTGAATCGGATAATCCTGACCTAGTCATATTATCCCGATGGTTGCAACCATTATAGAGTACTAGTTCTGTATCCCTCGCGATCATCATCTCCATATGTCTGAAGTGATACTTCCATCTTGACATCACACCCATACACTACGATTCTCGATAAACCCAGAAGAGGTATACACAGAACCCGTTAAAGCCCTGGACCACCAAAACCTAAATTTTACCGATTGTCGTAAGTACTAGCGATGCAAATCTCAGGTTAAGATCATATGCACCTACCCTGAAGCGGACTCCCATAGACACGCAGACATACTACCAATGGGACTCCGCGGGGTCTATCCAGAGCGAAGCTGTTTTCCGTACCATCGGTAAAACACAACCTCCTACCGCACTTGCATAAGTATCCAATACTTAAATATATGAGAACTATGCCGTTGTGCCCTCACAACATGCACAAGTGCAGTACTAGTCTATTCCGCATTATCGATGTCCAATCTCGATAATACTACGACTAGGGATATTTAATGATTAAACCTTTATGGATTGATACTGTCTCATATCATCACAATCCGGAACTAATCATAGGGACTTTTACCATTTATATATCAAAGTAAATAAATTACAAAACGGTAAAAGGCAATTTCATTACTACATAGTTAATTTTGTACAATAATACAATATCATTTACAAAATAGTGACGCTATGGGTCATTACTGTCTAACAATCTCCCACTTGGCCTATAGCCAGTCACTCAAGCATCTAATACCTGAACTATGTACATGTCGCTCAAACTTTTCCCGAGGAATAGCCTTCGTCAGCGGATCTGCAATATTATCCTCTGATGCGATCTTCTCGATCTTCACATCGCCACGATGTATGATCTCTCGAATCAGATGGAATCGTCGAAGAACATGTTTGGATCGTTGATGAGACCTTGGTTCCTTAGCCTGTGCTATAGCCCCGCTATTGTCACAATACAATGGAACGGGCTCAGCTGCTAACGGAACTACTCCTAATCCAATTAGGAATTTACGGATCCAAACTGCCTCTTTTGCTGCTTCAGCTGCTGCAATGTACTCCGCTTCAGTTGTGAATCGGCAACAGTATCTTGCTTGGAAGATTTCCAGCTCACTGCTCCGTTATTCAAGCAAAATATGTACCCGGTTTGCGACTTGAAGTCGTCTCTGTCGGTTTGGAAACTTGCATCGGTATACCCAGATACCTCAAGTTCTCCATCTCCATAGATTAAGAAAACATCCTTAGTTCTTTTAAGATACCTAAGGATATTCTTAACCGCCATCCAGTGATCCTGTCCTGGATCGGCCTGATATCGACTGCACATGCTCAAAGCATAGGACACATCAGGTCGTGTACATATCATGGCATACATGATCGATCCGACTGCCGAGGCGAACGGAGTCCGACTCATGTTGTCTCTCTCATCTTGTGTTTTAGGACACATGTCCCTAGATAGAAAGACGCCATGTGATGTTGGCAACAGTCCCTTCTTGGACTGATCCATGTTGAATCTCTTCAACACTTTATCAATATATGTACTCTGGGAGAGTCCAAGTAGCCTTCTAGATCTATCCCGGTAGATCTTTATTCCTAGAATAAAAGCTGCTTCTCCCAGATCTTTCATGGAGAATTTCAATGAAAGCCAAGCTTTCACCGACGTTAACATGGGAATGTCATTGCCTATAAGCAATACATCGTCGACATAAAGGACAATAAAAGTCAGTGCACTCCCACTAACCTTCTTATATACACAAGGATCATCTACGTTTTGAATGAAATCATATTCTTTTATGACCTCATCAAAACGTTGGTTCCATGACCTCGATGCTTGCTTCAGTCCATAAATGGACCGATTTAACTTACAAACCTTGTTTGCAAGTCTTGGTGCGATAAAACCGTCAGGTTGTTGCATATAAACATCCTCCAACAGGTTTCCGTTAAGGAAAGCGGTTTTAACGTCCATCTGCCATATTTCGTAATCGTAATATGCAGCTATTGCAAGCATTATCCGAATGGATTTAATCATGGCAACGGGTGAGAAAGTTTCGTCATAATCAACTCCAAGTTGTTGACGATACCCCTTCGCTACGAGCCTAGCTTTGTACGTTTGTACGTTGCCATCCATGTCTGTCTTCTTCTTGAAGACCCATTTGCATCCAATAGGCTTTACGCCTTCTGGTGCATCAACCAGTGTCCAAACTTGGTTGGTATACATGGAATCCATTTCGGCCTTCATGGCCTCTTGCCATAAAGTGGATTCGATACCTTGTATCGCTTCCTCATACGTAGCCGGTTCAGTATCCTCAATAAGATTAATATCTACATGAGGTGAGATCAGGAATCCATACCTCTCAGGTATTACCCTGACTCTCTCCGACCTACGTAGTCCTTGTGTAATTGAAGATTGTGGTTCAGTCTCATCCTGGATGGACTGTTCATGTTCCGTTCTCGATTCATTGCCAGGAACAGTATCACTACGACTTTCATCGAGTTCTACTTTCCTCCCACTAAACACTGCATTTAGGAATTCCTTCTCAAGGAAAACCGCATGTAGAGCAACAAATACTTTGTTCTCTTTTGGGTATAGAAGTAATATCCTTTGGTTTCCTTAGGATATCCAACAAATAGGCATTTATCTGATTTGGGTTCAAGTTTGGTACCTTCCAAACGTTTGACGTATGCCCAGCAACCCCAAATCTTCAGGAATGAGAAACCTGGTTTCTTTCCTGTCCATATCTCATACGGAGTCTGTTCAACAGACTTTGACGGAACCCTATTCAAAATAAGAATTGCACTTTCTAATGCATGTCCCCAGAAGGATATAGGCAGCTCAGTGCGACTCATCATCGACCTTACCATGTCAAGCAAGGTACGGTTTCTCCGTTCAGACACACCATTTAATTGTGGTGTTCCAGGAGGAGTCCATTGTGAAAGAATACCATATTCTTTCAAGTAATCTTGAAACTCATTACTTAAGTATTCGCCACCACGGTCCGACCGTAATGTTTTAATACTCTTGCCTGTTTGTTTTTCAACTTCGTGTCGAAACTCTTTGAATTTCTCAAAAGTTTCCGACTTGTGCATCATTAGATACACATAACCATAACGTGATGCATCATCCGTAAAGGTTACGAAGTATCGATATCCACCTCTAGCCTGGCTAGACATGGGCCCACAAACGTCACTATGAACGAGGGCTAACAGTTCAGTGGCGCGTTCACCTTTACCACTAAAAGGTGATTTAGGCATTTTGCCTAATAACAAGATTCGCAGACGTCATATGAATTTGGATCAAATCCGTCCAAGTACCCACTCTTCGAAAGTGTGGATATGCGAGTCTTGTTGATGTGTCCCAGACGACAATGCCACAAATAAGTTTCTTCCTTTGGATTACTCATTTTGAGCCTTTTGTTTGTTATTTTACATTTTGGAGATTCATTTATATTCAAAATATAAAGACCATTATTTGCATCAGCACTGCAAATTTCTGCATCATTTTATATAAATAACACCTGGTGTTTTTAAATACAAAAGTGTACCCATACTGGGTTAACAAAGATACACAGAAATAATATTCTAGTTAAACTAGGAACAAAATAACAGTCATTTAGTTTAAGTACATGCCCCGAGGGCAGTTCCAAAACAAAAGTGCCTACGGCCAAAACAGCAACAGAAGTTCCATTTCCAACTCGTAGATCTACCTCCCCCGAAGCCAGTCTCCTGCTATCATGCAGATCCTGCACATCAGTACAAATATGAGAACCACAGCCAGAATCAAAAATCCAATTTTTATTAAGACTAGAAGTAGTCATATTTATCTCAATAACAAACATACCTGAGGCCGGAGCCTTGCCCGCCTGTATGTCCTCCTTATGTCCCTTGTTCATGCGGCAGTCACGCTTCCAGTGACCTCTCTTGCCGCATTTCAGGCAAACATCTTGAGACTTGTCCCTTGGCTTCCCAGAAGCCTTTGTTGACTTGGCCTTGCCTTTGTTCTTATGCTTTTTCTTCTTAACACCCCCAGTTGCCTTGAGCCCAGCTTTCGGCGTTTGAGATGTTGTTGCAAAGTGCGCCTCGCGCTTGTTGCCTTTCAGAAGTTCTTTCTCTGACTCCTTGAGAATCGACAATAACTCTCCAAGAGTGTCATCCGAATTCATCAGTTTGTAGTTGATGACAATCTGTTTCCAAGTATCGGGTAGTGACTGTAGAAGTACATCTATAGCCAGCTCAGACTCCAAGACTATACCCATATTAGCCAGTTCATCAATATCGGCTATCATTTGAGTCCCATGGACCTCAACAGAACTACCATCAGTCATACGGGAGCGAAAGATTTTCTTCACTAACTCGTACCTCGCCATCCGCTTATTAGTGCGGTGAAGATCTTGCAATCTTGCCATCATATTATAAGGATCCAAGTCCCTATTTTGGCGACGAAAGTGTTGAGTCATTGAAGCAAGCATGATCGACTGAGCCGTGTCACAATCATCACTGTGAGTTTTCCATAACTCCAGCTCAAGTGGCTCAGTGGGCTTAGGCCCGAGAGGTCTTTGTATCGTATACAGTATCCTCTCCGCCCCAAGGACTATCCTTAGGTTCATTTCCCAATCAGCGAAGTTTGTCCCCTTAAAGACATTGTCACCCATGATGATGTCTCGGACATTTACCTTGCTTGCCATCTTAACTACGATAGTCCAACTATCTAGTTAACGATAAAATGGGTACAGTCAAACTGTTACAAGAAAAATAACATTTTATTAGTCCAACTAATGTTAAAAATTGACGAAATAAATTTTGTAAGCGCGTAAAGCTAAGTATCTGAATGAAATTGCAAACTCAATACTAGCCTCCCACTATTTTCTACAAGTCTCTAACCCTCTGTTGAGTACTCGGGAAATCCAATTTCCTAGTGGGCTAGGATCCCGTTAAATAACACACAACCTTGACTTTGGCCAACAAGTTGTATGATATTTAACTAGGTAGATCTCGAAGATCAATTGGATCCCATCCAATTCCTAGATCCGGTAGGTGGACATCCAAGTCCGAAACATATATATCTAATACATACGTCAATGTATCCAATACATTTTCCTAACCATTTCCTCTGAATCAACTAAGCCTTGGCTTTGGCACAACAAACCTAATGATTCCAGTTAAGCGGGACCCATTGACAAGGAAAGTTTCGTAATCAATGTCGATGGACAAGAAGTGATCTTGACTTTGGCCAACAAATCACAACTTGGACAGGACACCGATGTGGAACAAAACTCTCATGATTCAAACACATCCTCAATTGACAAAGGTCTTGACTTTGGCCAACAAACCAATGCCAATTTCGGATCTTGAGAAAGAATCATTCAACGGAAGGAAAATCGCTTAATATTGTTTGAGGGATTTTTCGCGTAATTGGCAACCAATTAATTTATCTTTGTTAGGTCTCATCATCATACACCCTTAAGCATGCTTCTAAAACATCATAAAGCGCGTAAAGTAAAGTAATAGTGATATGCGGATGGATATATAAACAACTTGTTCCTAGAACAAATCACTCCCTTTCCTCTCCCCGCTAGCACTATTCTACTTCTACCCAATTACATAATACAATAAGAGAAACCTCATTTACATTGAGGGGAATTAGGTGAGAAGAGAATACAAAGAGATAAAGAGATAAGGCTGGACACGCAGGTCCAATTTATAAATTCCAAATTTACAATAATTTCTAAAATTACCCTTCCCTTCTAATATCCATCCGATATACACTATTCATACAACACATCCACATTCATCATTCATTCAAGGCATGTTATACAACCAATCAAATCCAATTAATTAGTCTTTAATTAGGTGACAATACAATGTTCAAACAATTGTTTGCATTTGCGCGAGTCCAACTCGTTTTGAGAATAAATACATATGGTATGAATTCACGAATTATATCGAACTACTCGTTAAATCCAATTTAAGTCGTATTCAATACTAATCCTTTATTTAATTCTAAATTAAATATTTACACTTTTATTGTGCTTTTATAACTTAGATTCCAAATCTAGTTCTATTGGGTCTCAAAGCCCAACTAACATCTAATGTCCGTTTAATTAAAGTCCGATGGGCTTTCTATTGATTTCATTAGGCTTGGGCCTTGGTCAATGTGGGTCAAACCCAATTTCCAAGCCCAATAAGGAATCACCCTCATTTGCCATAAAATCAATATCAAGCCCATAAGGCCCAATTAAACATAAAAGCCCATTTATTACATTTGGACTTAAATGGTGTGATTTAGGCCCATTTTGGATCCAATCCAAATGGTCCAAATCTACTTGGCCCAACCAAGCCCATTTATGACCAAATATAATAGTTTTAGGCCCAATTCCAATTTAAGCCCAATTAACCAAATTTTAAAATTCCAAATTTTATAACTTAATTAATTAAAGTGTATTTTCATGATTAATCCTTTAAATCAATATTCCCAAAATATCAAATTAATCTATTAATCATATTTTTATCTTAAATACATGTCCAACATTATTTAATCAAAAAATCAAGTCCCTAATCTTCATCAAGCATTCGGCCAAGGTGATTAAAATGGTTCCGATTTCGTTTTCAATCCAATCGAGTTACAAATGATCATCTCCATATTATTTCAAGTCATCCAATGTCTTAAAATTAAAAAATCATCTAGTCCACATGCTTGCATGTATTCGGCCAAGCCTCATTTGGGTTGGAAAAATTAATCCAATTTATTTTCCATGAAATTGATGATGTATAATCTATTTAACATACATCTAAGCATATTTAATCAAGCAAACTCATCAAATCATGCTTCAAACAATTTTCCCCAAATAACATCCTAATATATTTGCATGCTTTTAAGCTCAATGATACCATTGTTGGAAATCTAATCCATGTCCCAAGATCAAAAGCACAAGCAAAATATATATAAAGAATGAACTAATTGAAGTATGGCGGAATCAATACTCACAAAAACGGAATGTGGATGCGTTTGATGAAACAAAACTTGCTCCTTTGTGCAGTGAAGGATTCGGCCAAGCAGAAAAGAGAAGCTCCAAGCTATATTTGATCCTTCCAAGCTCTAAGATGAGTTTCCCATAACACCTTGTATGATCCCTTGATGTTGCTAGCCAAAGTTGTGTATTAGAGTTCCAAACAACACACTTTCTTCTGTCTTGCACAAAAACAAATGAAGAAATGGAGAGCCAAAACAAGCTCACTGTTTCGGTAATTTGAGAGAGGAGAAGAGATATGATTTTTGTTCAAAAATCAATTTATATTTATGTCATAATAATTATTAAATAATAATATACTTATGACACAAACCATGCAAAGGCTTAGAGTGTCTAACACTCAATTTCCATGCAATACCCTTGAGTGCTTTGTACACTATCTTCATGCAATACATCAACATTAAATAATGCAAATAATGACATGTGTCATGTGGGCCCCACACGTTTCCAAATGAAAGTGGGCCCACGTGCACTCACGCGTTCGGTTCGATATTTCCGAAATACCGAACTTACGTCGCGACGTTAATTAAATCGAATTTAAATAAATAATTGCGCCTAGCGAAATTATTATTTACGTCGCTAACGAATTAATTCTAAATTAACTCGTTTGCCCGAATTAAAATCTAATTTTAATTTCGCGTCGAAATCGAATTCCGATTATTATATCGAATATAATAATTTTACGATTAATTCTAAATTAATCGTTCTCTCTCTTTATATAGTACTTTATCCAAGATAAAGTCTCTCCGTAATTAATCCAAGATTAATCGAGTTTGAATCATACGTCATTGGTGAATCTTCGGGAAGCGACCCAAGAGACCTCTAGATATGTTGGCAGTAAATCCGGTTGTCGAACTATCGAACACGTACGTACCAAGTACTACGTTTTTACCGATTTACAAGACAAGGTTAGCCTCTAGCAAAACGCCATGCCTACCCAATTCTCTAGAAATATTCTTACTGGAATATTAGATCTATAACAGGCGTAGTATACCGTAGTATAGTGTATATCGAACCAGTATCGGATGATCACATGTAAGGCCTGGGGCTGGAGATGTGTCTGCCCCGTACGATACACATATCGGACATCAAGCAACCAGTCTCTTTGAATCGGATAATCCTGACCTAGTCATATTATCCCGATGGTTGCAACCATTATAGAGTACTAGTTCTGTATCCCTCGCGATCATCATCTCCATATGTCTGAAGTGATACTTCCATCTTGACATCACACCCAGTACACTACGATTCTCGATAAACCCAGAAGAGGTATACACAGAACCCGTTAAAGCCCTGGACCACCAAACCTAAATTTTACCGATTGTCGTAAGTACTAGCGATGCAAATCTCAGGTTAAGATCATATGCACCTACCCTGAAGCGGACTCCCATAGACACGCAGACATACTACCAATGGGACTCCGCGGGGTCTATCCAGAGCGAAGCTGTTTTCCGTACCATCGGTAAAACACAACCTCCTACCGCACTTGCATAAGTATCCAATACTTAAATATATGAGAACTATGCCGTTGTGCCCTCACAACATGCACAAGTGCAGTACTAGTCTATTCCGCATTATCGATGTCCAATCTCGATAATACTACGACTAGGGATATTTAATGATTAAACCTTTATGGATTGATACTGTCTCATATCATCACAATCCGGAACTAATCATAGGGACTTTTACCATTTATATATCAAAGTAAATAAATTACAAAACGGTAAAAGGCAATTTCATTACTACATAGTTAATTTTGTACAATAATACAATATCATTTACAAAATAGTGACGCTATGGGTCATTACTGTCTAACAATGTATTATTTACAGAGGGTTTCAGGGATACCACAGGTTCTTCTGGCTGAAGAGGACAACACAGACTGCCTTGTCACCGAGTGGGGCACATTATATACAAGGTAATGCCCTTTGGGATCCAAGAATGCAGGAGCTACTTATAGCGCGATGGGCTACATTATTCCACGATTTGATGCACAAAAGAGATTGAAGTATATGTGGATGACATGATGGTTGAAATCCGGAGACAAGAATCGGGCATGTAGAAGAGCGGAGAAGTTTCCTTAGAGAGTTGACAAAGATAACCTTGCGGCTTAAATTCAAGAAATGTGTGTTCAGGGTAAAATCAGGAAAAATTGATGGGGACATGCAGTAGTAATGGGAGGGATGAGAAGTATACTTTGAGAAAATCAAAGCAATCACCGAAATCCCTGCACGTATGACTGAGACAGAAGTAGTTAGAGCATTCCTCGGGAAAAATTCAGTATATCAGTTGGTTCATCGCCCAGTTGACGTCAGATGTGGAGCCTAATCTTCAATGCTGAGAAAGAAAAGACCAACCAGTGAAATGGAATGGCAATGTCAAGCAGCTTCAAAACAAGATCAGAGAATACTTGGTAAAGCCTCCCGTATTGAAGCCTCAAGATCGGGCAAACCCTTAGTACTGATTTGGCCATAGAATCAGAAGCACTGGGGGCAATGATGGTATAGCAAATGAGACGGGAGTAGAGCATACGGTCTACTATCTCAGTAAGAAGATGCTTTCGTACGAATCTCGCTATAAAGAAGTAGAGAAGATCTATTTGGCAGTGGTATGGGTGTCCAGGAAATTGCGTCATTACTTCCAATCTTACAAGATCCAGGTGGTAGCAAAGAAGAATCCCTTGAAGTATCTACATTCAGTACCTTCGCTAGTGGGGAAGTTGGGCAGATGGTTAGTGTTGCTGACAGAGTTTGACATTGAGTATCTCACATCCAAAGTAATCAAAAGGCGAGCCATATCAGATTTTCTGGCATTGCAACCCATAGAAGGGGATCAGTATGAGTTTGATTTCCCAGACGAATAGATCCAAGCAATAGCGGTTCAAGGGTGGAAGATGTACTTCGACGGAGCAGTGAATTGAAAAGGAGCCGGAATTGGAATCGTAATTGTAACCCCCGAAAGAGAAACCTTGCCTATGGCCAAGAGGTTAACGTTTGGAGTAACTAACAACATGGCCGAGTATGAAACATGTGCTTTTGGACTGACTGCATTGATAGCCTTGAAGGCTGAGAGCGTAGAGGTCTACGGAGATTCGATGTTGGTAGTCCGACAGATTCAGTGAGAATGGGAATTGAAGGAAGAACGATTGAAGCCTTACATGTTTCACCTCAGAAAATTGGCGCAGGCTATCCCCGATTGTAAGTTCCAGCACTTGCCGCGAGAAGAGAATCAGATGGCAGACGCGTTAGCTACACTTGTAGTGACTTGGGAAAATCTAGAGAAGTTAGTGATGAGACCGTTGGTGTTGACAACAGCGAGCAGAACCGTTTATGAAATAGAAAGAGTTTTGGAAGTGGAGGTCGACGATGGGAAACCTTGGTACCATGATATTCAGCGATACCTGGAACACAAAGAACTCCTAGAAGAAGCAACCAGAAAAGATAGGATAGCCATTCAGAAGTTGGCTTCTCAGTATGTGATTTCGAAATGAGAACTCTACAAGAGGCAAGCAAATGGCATTCAGCTGAAATGTTTAAGAAAATAAGAGGCTCAGAAAGTAATGGAAGAAGTACATGCTGGAGTATGTGGACTGCATATGAATGGGTTGAATTTGTCTCGCAAGATTGTAAGACAATGATTCTATTGGTTGACCATGGAGACAGACTGTGTAAAGCTGGTAAAACATTGTCATGATTGTCAAGCACACGGTAATTTGAACCATCTGCCTCACACAGAGTTACACGGGCTATCAGAGCCATGGCCTTTCTCAGCATGGGGAATTGATATGATCAGGGAGATTCGACCACACGCATCAAATAGACATCATTTCATAGTAGTGGCAGTGGACTACTTTCAAATGGGTGGAAGCCAAGCCATTTCGAAATGTTACAGCAAAGCGATGGCGAAGTTCATAGCTCGGAATCTCATATGCCGATATAGATGGCATGCCCGCGGCATCATTTAAGGTGACGGCACGGACAGACGGAGTTGGCATTTCGGAGCTTGCAATGAGGAAGGCGTCATGGCGATTATGGGGATGGCATTGGAGGCTGCTGTAATTTCTTTGAAAGAGATCATGTGGAGTATGGAGGAGGAAGTAAGGGGAAGATAGGGAGAAGCAGAGAAAGTATGCCGGAAGGGAAAAATTCTGAAATTAATAGCTCGTCAATTTTTAACTCGCTGGTTGTCCGCGGATTCGCTCAGTCGATTCTTGTTTTAAAAAAAAAAATTAAAATCTTGGCCCAATACCCCTGCACCCACCAAAAAACCCATATGCACCAATCCAAACCCTAACCCTAATACACCACTATATAAGGCCCCTAAACTAAACCTATTTTTGGCTTCAGCCCATAGACAACTCACGCCCTTTCTATCTCTCGGCCTTCATCCCCCTCTTGCCTCTCTGATCTTCCTGAAATGAAGAACGAAACCATAAAAGATGTCTCGGCTCCTCTCTCCATGATCCTCTCTCCTTCTCGGCATCAATAAGAAACCCGAACACCAAACACAAAACTGGCAAAAAACACACAAGCTTCACGTAGACAAACTGCCCACTGGCCGACCAAGCAACTCACCCTAAACAAACCCACAGGCAAGAAATAATGAACCCTAGACACTCACGAGCTGCTCCACTTCACGGCCAAACAAAAAAGAACAGCACCCTCTCCTAATGACACAGAAGACACAACACCTTCACGCCAAGTGCAAAACCAAAACATAAAGATAATAACCCTGCAAAACACTCTCTTCGGCAGCCCCCCTATCTCCAGAAAACACACAGGCACGTGAATGAAAAACCCTAAAGCTCTTCTCGGCACACATAAGCCCTCTGACCACTTTCCTTCTCTCCTCACTCACGTATGGAAACCAGAAAACCCTAAAAACTCATGGACGACAACCACAATAAACCATAATGACTCTTTCAGCACTTCTGCCCCCTTGTTCACTCCGAGTTTCGCGTCTCCCTCGCCCGGACCGATCTTTAAGCCTCCGGTAAGGCCTTCTCGTCAGTGTGCCAAGGTGAGCACTACCTGTCTTCCTTCCTTTGATGTGCTTCCCCCGGGGAATAGTTGGGGTCTTGGGCAGATTAGTCATGCTCCCGTAACCCCTATTTTGAGCGTAGGTGGTCTGGCAGTGTGTGATGAATATGCATGTGCACCAGAGATTGGCAGTGTTTCTTCCGTGCCTGTTGTGTTTGGTAGTGCGGTAGGGGGTGTGGGTGATGGCAGTATGGTGAAGGGTCGTTGAGTTCTCATCGTACCTGGTGTGAATGGCAATGTGGCAGGAGGTGTGGGTGATACTAGTGATTTCGCCTGTAAAGGCTGTTGATTTGGCGAGAGTCATGGAGGTGGAGAGTTCTGTGGAGGAAAAGAGGAACTTTGGGGAAGCCCATAGTTATGCCACTGTGTTAAATGGTTCTATTGGTCAAAGAGATCGGAAAGGCCATGCATGGCATATGAGCAGTGGGTATGCCACTGTTTCCAGGAGGATGGACGATGTGAACTGTGATCAGAGGTCAGTTGATGATATTCTAAGGTGCCCCATTCATCCTCAATTGATTTTGTAAACACATGGGATCATATTCAGTTGAAAGACCATCATGATAATAACATTGGTGGGGCCAATGGCCTGGGCACAGTCCAGAGATGTGTGAAAGAGAATTCACTAGATTGGAAGATTAAGTGGACCCGTTCAGGAGGATTGTCTTCATGGGGTTTAGGATTAAACCATTCAAGCCACTGGATGATCTTGAGGGGGCTGAGAATGTCTTTGTGGAGTGGGAATCTCAATGCATAAGATATGACTTTCAAGCACTGAAAAGGCTTCTCGTTGCTCACTGCAGAAGGCGTCTTTTAAAAATGGCTGAATCGGCTGTGAATAAACCTGTAGAAGGAAGAACAGCTTACGCCACCACGTGGAACATTCTAGCTATTGGGTACATGGAACATAAAAAAATGACCAAAGCGGTTGAGATGTTGAAGAGAGCAATATATTATGGAAGACAAGAGTGGTGGCCGAAGTCTGTTGGTTTGGATGCCTGTCTGGACTACTTGGAAAGGCAAGGAGATGTGAGTGAAAACAGAGAAAACGGCGAGCGGGAACAGCGAACTAGTAAAAATAACGGAAACGCTAACCCTTCCGGTGATGTCCCAACGCACTCTCGAGAAGCGACTTAAAAGGTACGACCTGAGGGCACCCTTTGTTATATTTTATTTTGTCATCCTGGAAATGCCATGCTCATTTGGACGTGGAATACGTCCAACCGGGTATGTGAGGTCCTACATTGAGAACGACCAAATTCTTTGGTCACATATTTATTATTCCGCATTTATTTTGTATTATTAGTCTTTTATTATTTCGTATTTAATTTACGTTTATTGTTGTTTTATCGTTCCGCATTTTTGTTTTGTGTCATTTATTTTCCTTGTTATTTCGCATACAGTCTCTTCATTTATTTATTGTCATATGCATTATCATATTTCATGTATGTCAAATTGGGTTAATGATTGCATTGTGTTGATGCTTGCGTGTTATCTCTTGCGGTATATCGGATGGAAACCCAGACATAAATTCTGTAGCCAAATCCGAATGGACGGTAATGCGGTCTGTACTTGGGATACAACTCCACGTACCACTCAGGAAATACTTACATAAGCCTGATCAACTTCCTTTTATTTTCTGCCTATTCATTGACGTTTTTGCCTTTGATTATTTATTATTTTCATTTCCGCATCTTGTACTCTTTAATGTAACATGCTTCCATTGTTTCCATTAATGTTTATGGGTATGCAAACTTGTATGTCAACTGAATTATTTTACATGTACTGCATAAGACTTGGTTAGATTATTGGACAAATCCTTTCATTACAAGTGGCATAAGTAAGGGACCATTCCGAACCCAACGGTTTGAGGTCTTCCCTTGCGAGGGATGAGTGCGGCCTTAAATCATTTTCCCGGTTCACACCAGGTGGCGACTCCATGTTACTTCTCCGGTTTAGTCCCCCGCGGGCTATCCTGTACTACCGACCGGGCCGCGAGCCCGGAACAATGTCGTCAGTTTCTGTATCCCACAGTCTGGCGACTCCACTGGGGATAGAGAATCGGTCTTGAAATAATGTCTTGTAATTTTTGGATTTGTGCTTTAATCAACCGTGTCTACAGTGGGTTGAATGGGTTTAGTTAAAGGCATTGTCAGCGAGAGCCTTTGTCCGCACTCCCGTAAACCTACATGAAAACCTTAGTCGTAGAACTAATAGAAATTATTTGTTTTATGTTTGTGTTTTGGACCGTCATCATTCGGATCCAGTTGGACCACTTGTCAAAAAGATGTGAACTTGTTGGGCCATTTAAACTGGGACGAGTTCGTGTCCTTTGACAATTGGGCCAAAAGCTTCTAAAATGATGATGGGCCATTTTATGTTTAGGCCTCGTATCATTGTGTAGTCATTTAGCCACGTTATAGCAAAAGTGTAAACCTGTTGGGCCTTTTCAACTAGGACAAGTTTACACAACGTGTAATAGTATGATTGAACTCTTTAAAATGATAATGGGCCGACCTGTATGTTCCATGCATCGCACGCATCCCATGCATCTCATGCATACCCGCATCATGTTAACCCTGTGTCTTAAAAGCCATCATACATATCTGTTGGATTAGGAAAAATAAGACTTGTCAAAAAAGAGTTTAGAAAACATGGATAGTGAGGAAAAGGAAATTGAGAAACAGAAAACCTCACGGCAATGATAGAAAGACCATTGGGGAGGCCTTCAAAAAAAAAAAGAAAAAAAAAAAGAGAAAGAAAAAAAAAAAAAGAAAAAAAAAATTGTTTTTGTTTTTAGTCATTGATAGTTAGACATAAGTCCGATGATGAAATTGTTTGTTTTAGGGTGAAATCTTAGAAACGATAAACCCTTGATGTGATTTTATCTGATGCTTTGAGTAATTGATCTATGTTAGACTCGTAAGCACTTAATTATAGGTTCTTAGCGGTGAAAACTTGAGTAGTTGGCAAGATGACTAGTTGAAAAAGATTGTAGGTCGGTGAATGACCATTTGCTTAGATGTCTATCATGACTTACTTGTGTTATGATGTGTGGTATGGTTGAAAATAAAAGAAAAAGTCTCCAAAGAAAAGAAATAACCGCTTATAACCGATAAGCGTGAAGCTACCCATGGGCGAGTATTATGACCACCATGAGGAGAAATGCTACCTTAAAGGGTAGGTGTGTTGAAAAAAAGAAAAGAAAATGAAAAAAAGAAAAGAAAAAAAGAGAGACAAAGGAAAAGAAAGATAAACCATGCCACATTGAGCGCGAAAAAGCAATTGCATAGCATAACTGAGACATGTAGGTTGGTTTGACCCACCAATCCCGATTTTTGAAACGAAATCTTCGAGTTAGCTTACCTAAGGATTAAACTGCGAAAGAACCTTTGCACACACACACTTTGAGTCTGGCATAGATCATTTATTCAAGAACTCAGATTTGAGTTGCATTGAGTGTTTTGAAGGTTCTCTGGTTTCATTACTGGGCATTCTTTGAGGACGATAATATGTATAATTATTGGGACTATTTCGTAGCATGTAATATAATATGATGATGTGGAAGGCCCCACCAAGTGGTTCATCTTGACCAAGTGCAAACAGCGGAGAGCAGTAAGCTAAATCAAGACTGGGGGCGACCAGTCTACCACCTCGCGAATCAGGGACATAACGAGATATTGAGTCATGAGACTAAAGAAAATTGAGCAATCACTAGAAGAGAATTGACAGAAAGAAGCTGTAAGCAAACCTAGGGGTGACCGAAGACATTTGAAGGCAAGAAGTGTCGAGGAGCACAAGGAAGACCTAACCCATTGGAATAGGAAACACATTCATGCATGCATGCATACATGTCATATACACGCAATCTTTGTCTTGTTTTTGTTCACAGGTTTTAAAGAAAATGAGAAAGCAGTAAAGGCAAACCAATCAGAAACAGCAACATAGCATCAATCTGGGGGCGAGGCCCTCGTCAGTATCAGGTTTAGGGCGAGGCCCACATCAGTATCAGTTTTGGGGAGAGGCCCACATCAGTATCAGTTGAGGGCAAGACCCACATCGGTATCAGTTTTGGGGCGGGGCCCATATCTGTTTGAGGACGAGACCCGTATCAGCATCAATCTGGGGGCGAGGCCCACATCAGTATCAGTTTGGGGGCGAAGCCCACATCCAGTACAGTTTAGGAATAAAGCCCACATTCAACATAGTTCGGGAATAAGACCCACAATCAACATAATTCGGGAACAAGGCCCAGGGAATAAAGCCTTCATTCAGTACAGTTCGGGAACAAAAGTCCACAGTCAAAATAGTCAGGGAATAAAGCCCACATTCAGTATAGTTTGGGAACGAACAAGCCAAGAATGGCACACTGAGAATGGAACGCAGTTCGGGATTGAACGAGCCAAGAATGGCACTCTAGGGGCGATGCCTACATCACTATCAGTAGCAGTCTTTCCGGGTATGGCACTCTGGGGGCGAGGCCCACATCATTATCAGTCTTTCCGGGCATAACACTCCGGGGGCGAGGCCCACGTGATTATACAATATCAGTATTGCCAGGTATGGCACTCTGGGGCGAGACCCACATCAGCATTAGTATCAGTCTTGCCAGGTATGGCACTCTGGAGGCGAGGCCCACATTATTATTAGTTCAGTTTTTCCAGGTACGACACTCCAGGTATGGAGACATCAGTTCAGTTTTGCCAGGTACGGCACTCCGGGTATGAAGACATCAGTACAGTTTTGCCAGGTACGACACTCCGGGTATGTAGACATCAGTTCAGTTTTGCCTGGTACGGCACTCCGGGTATGGAGACATCAGATTAGTTCTGCCAGGTACGACACTCCGGGTATGGAGACATCAGATCAATTCTGCCAGGTACGGCACTCCAGGTATGGAGATATTCCAGCGACACCTTGGGTATGAGGTTTAGCTTGCCAGGTACGGCACTCCGGGTATGGAGATATTTCAGCGACACCTCGGGTATTGGTTTTAGCATGCCGGGTATGGTGCTCGGGTATGGAGATATTACTATGACACTCTAGGTATGGAGACGCAACCGCGACACCTCAGGTATGGGGTTTAGCACGCCGGGTATGGCACTCCGGGTATGGAGATATTACTGCGACACCTTGGGTATGGAGACGCGACCGCGACACCTCGGGTATGGGGTTTGGCATGCCGGGTATAGCACTCCGGGTATGGAGATATTACTGCGACACTCTGGGTATGGAGATGCAATCGCGACACCTCGGGTATGGGGTTTAGCACGTCGGGTATGGCACTCCGGGTATGGAGACGCTACAGCGACACCTCGGGTATGGGGTTTAGCACGCCAGGTATGGCACCACCAGATCAACTCAATTCAAAGCAACGGGCAAGTCAAGCGGCAGCTGGCGAGCCAGGTAAAAATGCGTTGCATAAACATTGGTATGGCACAACCACATCATCATCAGTTTCAGTTTTGGGTCCATTTTGTCAGCGGTATTGGGATGCGTCATAGGGTCGAGGCCCCCGTTGTCGGTTGCAGTTATTGGAATACGTCCCAGGATCGAGTTCCACTGCATCATTAGTTTTTGGGATGCGTCCCAGGGTCGAGGCCTATATTGTCAGCGGTATTGGGATACGTCCCAGGGTCGAGGCCCCCGTTATCGGTTGCAGTTATTGGGATGCGTCCCAGGGTCGAGGCCCACTACATCATTAGTTTTTAGGATGTGTACTAGGGTCGAGGCCCATTTTTTCAGCGGTATTGGGATGCGTCCCAGGGTCGAGGCCCCGTTGTCGGTTGCAGTTATTGGGATGCATCCCAGGGTCGAGGCCCACTACATCATTAGTTTTTAGGATGCGTCCAAGGTCGAGGCCCATATTGTCAATGGTATTGGGATGCGTCCCAGGGTCGAGGCCCCCATTGTCGGTTGCAGTTATTGGGATGCATCCAAGGATCGAGGTCCACTGCATCATCAACTCAATTCGAAGCAGCAGGCAAGTCAGGTGGCAGCTGGCGAGCCAGGTAAGTAAAAATACATTGCATAACTTTGATAGGATTGTCATTGTCACACACTGCATAAGTCCCATCAAAGTGGGGGTGACTGTAGGCACTGCATTTTTTGCATAAGACCCGATGATGAGTCTCGTATGGAGACACTACCTTTTAAGTCGTGGGAGTAGCAGGAATCGTATGCCGGAAGGGAAAATTCTGAAATTAATAGCTCGTCAATTTTTAACTCGCTGGTTGTCTGCGGATTCGCTCAGTCAATTCTTGTTTTAAAAAAAAATTTAAAATCTTGGCTCAATACCCCTGCACCCACCAAAAGCCCATATGCACCCATCCAAAACCCTAACCCTAATACACCACTATATAAGGACCCCTAAACTAAAAATAATTTTTAGCTTCAGCCCATAAACAACTCACGCCCTTTCTATCTCTCGGCCTTCATCCCCTCTCTTACCTCTCTCATCTTCCTGAAACGAAGAACGAAACCATAAAAGATGTATCGGCTCCTCTCTCCATGATCTCTCTCTCCTTCTCGGCATCAATAAGCAACCCGAACACCAAACAAAAAACTGGCAAAAACATACAAGCTTCACGTAGAAAAACTGCCCACTAGCCGACCAAGCAACTCACCCTAAACAAACCCACAAGTAAGAAATAATGAACCCTAGACACTTACGAGCTGCTCCACTTCACGGCCAAACAAAAAAGAACAGCACCCTCTCGCTAATGACATAGAAGAACATAGCATCTTCACGCCAACTGCAAAACCAAAATATAAAGATAATAACCCTGCAAAACACTCTCTTCGGCAGCCCCCCTCTTCTCCAGAAAACACACAGACACATGAATGAAAAATCCTAAAGCTCTTCTTGGAACACATAAACCCTCTGGTCACTTTCCTTCTCTCCTCACTCACGCATGGAAACCAGAAAACCCTAAGAAAAAAGCTAAGAACTCATGGAAACCAACCAAAATAAACCATAATGACTCTTTCAGCCCTTATGCCCCCTTGTTCACTCTGAGTTTCGCGTCTCCCTCGCCCGGACCGATCTTTAAGCCTCTGGTAAGGCCTTCTCGTCAGTGTGCCAAGGAGAGCACTACCTGTCTTCCTTCATTTGATGTGCTTCCCCCGGGGAATAGTTGGGGTCTTGGGCAGATTTGTCTTGCTCCCGTAATCCCTATTGTGAGCGTAGGTGGTCTGGCAGTGTGTGATGAATATGCATGTGCACTAGAGTATTGGCAGTGTTTCTTCTGTGCCTGTTGTGTTTGGTAGTGCGGTAGGGGGTGTGTGTGATGGCAGTATGGTGAAGGGTCGTTGAGTTCTCATCGTACCTGGTGTGAATGGCAGTGTGGCAGGAGGTGTGGGTGATACTAGTGATTTCGCCTGTAAAGGCTGTTGATTTGGCGAGAGTCATGGAGGTGGAGAGTTCTGTGGAGGCAAAGAGGAATTGTGGGGAAGCCCCTAGTTATGCCACTGTCTTAAATGGTTCTATTGGCCAGAGAGATCGGAAAGGCCATGCATGGCATATGAGCAGTGGGTATGCCACTGTTTCCAGGAGGATGGACGATGTGAACTGTGATCAGAGGTCGGTTTGATGATTATCTAAGGTGCCCCTCTCATCCTCAATCTGATTTTGTAAACACATGGGATCATATTCAGTTGAAAGACCATCATGATAATAACATTGTTGGGCCAATGGCCTGGGCCAACCCAGAAATGTGTGAAAGAGAATTCACTGGATTGGAAGATTAAGTGGACCCGTTCAGGAGGTTTGTCTTCACGGGGTTCAGGATTAAACCATTCAAGCAGCTGGATGATCTTGAGGGGGCTGAGAATGTCTTTGAGGAGTGGGAATCTCAACGCACAAGATATGACTTTCGAGTACTGAATAGGCTTCTCGTTGCTTACTGCAGAAAGGGACTTTTAAAAATGGCTGAATCGGCTGTGAACAAAGCTGTAGAAGGAAGAACAGCTTACGCCACCACGTGGAACATTCTAGCTATTAGGTACATGGAACATAAACAAATGACCAAAGCAGTTGAGATGTTGAAGAGAGCAATATATGTTGGAAGACAAGAGTGGTGGCCGAAGTCTGTTGCTTTGGATGCCTGTCTGGACTACTTGGAAAGGCAAGGAGATGTGAGTGAAAATAGAGAAACTAGCGAGCGGGAACAGCGAACTAGTAAAAATAGCGGAAACGCTAACCCTTCCGGCGATGTCCCAAAGCACTCTCGAGAAGCGACTTAAAAGGTACGACTTGAGGGCACCATTTGTTATATTTTATTTTGTCATCCTGGAAATGCCATGCTCGGTTGGACGTGGAATACGTCCAACCGGGTATGCGAGGTCCTACATTGAGAACGACCAAATTCTTTGGTCACATATTTGTTATTCCGCATTTATTTTGTATTATTAGTCTTTTATTATTTCGTATTAATTTACGTTTATGTTGTTTTTATCGTCCGTATTTTTGTTTTGTGTCATTTATCTTCCTTGTTATTTCACATACTGTCCCTACGGTTATTTATTGTCATATGCATTATCATATTTCATGTATGTCAAATTGGGTTGATGATTGCATTGTGTTGATGCTTGCGTGTTATCCCTTGCGGTATATCGGATGGAAACCCAGACATAAATTCCATAGCCGAATCCGAAAGGACGGTAATGCGGTCTGTACTTGGGATACAAATCCACGTACCACTCGGGAAATACTTACATAAGCCTGATCAACTTCCTTTTATTTGCTATCTATTCATTGACGTTTTTACCTTTGATTATTTATTATTTTCATTTCCGCATCTTGTACTCTTTAATGTAACATGCTTCCATTGTTTCCATTAATGTTTATGGGTATGCAAACTTGTATGTCAACTGAATTATTTTGCATGTAATGCATAAGACTTGGTTAGATTATTGCACAAATCCTTTCATTACAAGTGGCATAAGTAAGGGACCATTCCGAACCCAACGGTTTGAGGTCTTCCCTTGCGAGGGATGAGTGCGGCCTTAAATCATTTTCCCGATTCACACCGGGTGGCGACTCCATGTTACTTCTCCGGTTTATTCCCCTGCGGGCTATCCCGTACTCCCGACCGGGCCGCGAGCCCGGAACAACGTCGTCAGTTTCTGTGTCCCACAGGCATCACAAGTCATCACCTTATAGTCCGCAGGCAAATGGGGCTGTCGAGGCAGCCAATAAGACAATAAAGAATATGTTAGCCAAAATGACGGAGAATTACAAAGATTGGGCTGATAAGCTACCGTATGCCCTGTGGGGGTACATGACTTCGGTGATAACAGCAGCGTGAGCCACACCTTACTCTTTGGTCTATGGAATGGAAGCAGTACTGCCAGTGGAAGTTGAGATACAGTCCATGCGGGTATTAGCAGAAACCGAGTTACCTGAACAAGAATGGGTCTCACAGAGATACGAACAGTTGACATTGCTCGATGAGAAGAGAATGAAGTCCTTACATCACATGCAGATATACCAGAAGAGGTTGGCTCGAGCATTCAATAAGAAGGTGCGTCCTACCAAGATCATAAAAGGTGATTTGGTGCTTAAAGCAGTCGAAGCCGTCGACAACTGACCCGAGAGGAAAGTTCAGACCAAACTGGGAAGGACCCTACATCGTCCAGAAAGTAATGGGAAATAGGGCAGTGAGACTGTCAGAGTTGGAAGGGAACGAGTTCACCGAGCCGATCAAAGTGGATAGATTGAAGTAGTATTTTGCCTGAGGAAGAGAAGACCGAGCAATCACCAAGGGAATTGGCGGAAGACATAACCCAACGGGATAGGAAACTCATTCATGCATGCATACACGTAACAGATTTTGTATTCTTTTTGTGTTTGTTTTGTTTTGTATTCACAGGTTTCGAAGACGAAAAAGAGAAAGCGGCAAAGGCAAGCCAATCAGAAATAGTAACAGCACAATATCGGTTTTGGGTAGGAATCCCAGGGTTGAGGCCCATATCGGTGTTAGTTTCGGAAATGAATCCTAGGGTTGAGGCCCATATCAGCATGAGTTTCGGGAATGGATCACAGTGGGCGAAGCCCATATTATTAGCGGATTGAAAGGAAGAATTCCATGGAGTAAGTGAAAAAAAAAAGAGAAAGAATTCTTTGATGGTTAGGCATGTGTCCGGTGATGACATTGTTTGCTGTAAGGGGAAACCTTAGAAATGATAAGTGCGAGATGTGCTCTCATCCGGTATGGTTTACTTATGCTACGATATATGATAAGCGTGAAGATACCCATGGGCGAGTATTAGGACCACCATGAGGAGAAATGCTACCTTAAAGGGTAGGTGTGTCGAAAAAAAGAGAGAGAAAGAAAAGAAAAAAAAAAGAAAAAAAAAAGAGAAAAAAAAAAAGAGAAAGTTCAAAAAGAAAGAAAAGAAAGAAACAAGAGAATAAGAAAAGAAAACCATATCATGTTGAGTACGATGAAGTAATCACAGAGTATGATCAAGACATCTAGATTGGTTAGACCCACTGATCCGATTCTCCGAGACAAAATCATCAAGTTGGCTTGCTTAAGGATTAAGCTATGAAAGAGCCTTGGCACACACACACTGGGAGTCTAGTTCAGATCACTCATTCAGACAATCAGATTTGAGTGTATTGAGTAGTTTGTGTTGGACAATTATGACTCATATCATCACTATTTGTACAGAACATGGTGTTGTTGTACAAAATAACTATGTGACAAAGGAAATTGCTCTTTTATCATTTGTAATTGGATTACCGAGATATATAAATGATAAAAGTCCATATGATTAGTTCCAGATTAATAAGATATGAGACAGTATTAATCCATTAAGGTTTAATCATTAAATATCCATAGTCGTAGTATTATCGAGATTGGACATCGATAATGCAGAATAGACTAGTATTGCACTTGTGCGTGTTATGGGAGCATAACGTCATAGTTCTCATATATTTGGGTATTGGATTATCATGCAAGTGTAATAGGAGGTTGCGTTTACCGATGGTATGGAATAAGCTTCGCTCTGGATAGACCGCTCGGAATTCCATTGGCAGTATGACTATGTGTCTATGGAAGTCCGTATCAGGGTAGGTGTATTTGGTCTTAACCTGAGACTTGCATCGCTAATACTTCCGACAATCAATATACTTTGGTTTTGGTCGTCCGGGGCTTTAACAGGTTCCGTGTACGCCTCTTCTGGGTATATTGAGAATCATAGTGTATTGGGTGTGATGTCAAGATGGAAGTATCACTTCAGTCATATGGAGATGATGATCACGCAGGAATACAGAACTGGAACTCTCTTAAATGCTGCAGCTATCGGGATAATATGACAAGGTCATGATTATCCGATTAAAGAGACTAGTTGTTGTTAATTCGATATATGCTTCGTACGGGGCAGACACAATTCCAGCCCCAGGCCTAGCATGTGACATCCGATACTGGATCGTAATACGCAATACTTAGTATACTACGCCTGATAAAGATTATGTATATTCCATATTGAATATATTTCTGGAGATTTGGGTAGGCACGGTGCTTTGCTAGAAGCCAATCATGTCTTGTAAATCGGTAAGAACGTGGTACTAGGTACGCACGTATTCAGATACTCCAATAACTGTATTTACTGCCAACATATCCAGGGATCTCTTGGGTCGCCTCCCAAAGATTCACCGTTGAGATTTTACTCGAACAGAAAATTAATCTGGGATTAATTATGAAAGAAAAAATTAATCTGGGATTAATTACGGCAATAATTAATCTGGGAATTAATTATCAAAAGAGAGAATTTATATGGGATTAATTATGTCGAGAATTTATCTGGGATTAAATTCATCGAGAAGAGAGAACGCGATTAATTTAGAATTAATCGGTAAAGTAAATTTAACAGTTAAATTAGATTTTACAGTTTAATTTATTTAATCGGGCTAAAATAATATATTAGATATGTTAATTGAAATTAGATTTCAATGTGGAATTAAAATTGGATTTTATTTCAAGCGAACGAATTAATTTGGAATTAAGTCGCGAGCGACTTCCGTAATAATTTTGCTAGGCATTATTATTTAATTAAATTAGATTTAATTACGTTGCGATGGAAAATTCATTTAATCGGATTAAATGAAACCGAGCCCGAAGTGTGTTGAGGAAGCCACTTGAATTTTGAATTTAAAGTGGGACCCACCAACTTACATCAAATGTCTACACAAGTGATGGAAGTGGTTGGCTTGTATTTATTGTAACTTACACAACACACTTTACTTTTTACTTTTTGGAAAAGTATATACACTTTTTGGAAAATGATTTTGGTAATTGTTTTTGGAAAAACAAAAAAAAAATATTCCCTCTCTCTTTTCTGTCAAAAGCCGAGAGCCTCTTGCCATGGAAGGGACAAATTTTTCTTCCATTTTTATCAGGCTTCTACAAAAACTATTCCCTCTCTCTTTTCTCTCAACAAAGATGTTAGAATCAAGGCAACAATTGAGGAAGTTTCAAAAGAAACAAAGCAACAGATGGAGGAAAAAGAATCAAAGGAAAAAGAAAAAGATCAGATCACTCTATCTCCACCTTTTCCACAACGACTTCAGAAAAACAAACTGGACAATCAGTTTGCTCGATTCCTGGAGGTGTTCAAAAAGCTTCACATCAACATTTCATTTGCAGAAGCCTTGGAAGAAATGCCCAGCTATGTAAAATTCATGAAAGATATTCTTTCACGAAAACGAAGATTGGGAGATTACGAGACAGTACTATTGACTGAAGAATGCAGTGCCATTATTCAGAGGAAACTTCCCCCAAAGCTGAAAGATCCTGGCAGTTTCACTGTCCCATGCACCATTGGAGAACACTATATCGGTAAGGCTTTATGTGACTTAGGTGCAAATGTTAATTTGATGTCTTTTTCTATTTACAAGAAACTGCAAATTGGAGAAGCAATGCCTACCTCAGTCTCATTACAACTTGATGATCGAACGCTCGCATTTCCAAGAGGTGTTGTTGAAGATGTGCTGGTCAAAGTCGACAAACTAATTCTTCCAGCAGATTTCATTATCCTTGATATGGAAGAAGACAAAGATGTGTCTATCATCCTTGGAAGACCATTCTTGGCGACAGGACGAACTGTGATTGATGTACAAAAATGAGAACTAACTATGAAAGTTCAGGACCAAGAAGTTACTTTCAATGTTTTCAAAGCCATGAAATTCCCGAGCAATGAAAATGAAGAAGAATGCTTCAGAGTTGATGTTGTTGATAGTATCGTTCAGGATACTGAGCTAAATCCCACGGATACACTTGAAGCTTGCATCACCAACATGACTGACAGCGAGCTAGATGCTGAAATCCTGGAATGTATCAACTACCTTGACAAACCATTCCAATTCAAAGTGACACCACAAGTGGAAAGCCTGGAACTGCCAAAGAAAGATCGAATCAAGCCTTCGATTGAAGAACCACCACAGCTGGAGCTGAAGTTACTTTCGAGCCATCTCAGGTATGCATTTCTTGGAAACTCTTCTAAATTACCTATTATTATTTCTTCTTCACTAACATTAGAGCAGGAAGAAAAGTTACTGAGAGTATTACGAGAGCACAAAAGAGCCATTGGCTGGACTATAGCAGACATTCGAGGCATTAGTCCATCATTTTGCATGCACAAGATTCTGATGAATGATGAGTACAGACCCACAGTGGAACATCAACGGAGACTCAATCCAATCATAAAGGAGGTCGTAAAGAAAGAAATCATCAAATGGTTGGATGCTGGCATCATTTACCCCATCTCATATAGTACTTGGGTGAGTCATATGCAGTGTATGCCGAAGAAATGAGGAATCACTGTGGTTACCAATGAAAAGAATGAGCTAATCCCAACCAGAACGGTGACTGGATGGAGAGTATGCATGGACTACCGAAAGCTGAACAAAGTAACACGAAAAGACCATTTTCCGCTACCATTCACTTACCAGATGTTAGATAGACTGGCGGGACATGAGTTCTATTATTTTCTGGACGGATATTCAGGGTACAATCATATTTCCATCGCACCAGAAGACCAGGAGAAAACTACCTTTACATGTCCCTATGGTACTTTTGCTTTCCGCAGAATGCCATTTGGATTATGTAATGCCCCTCTTACATTTCAGCGTTGCATGATGGCCATCTTCTCAGACATGCTAGAGCAGAGTATGAAGGTTTTTATGGATGACTTTTCTGTGTTTGGAGATTCTTTTGACCACTGCTTGCAAAATTTGGAACATGTGTTACAAAGGTGTGAAGATACAAACCTGGTGCTCAATTGAGAGAAATGTCATTTCATGGTACAGGAGGGCATTGTTCTTGGACACTGGATCTCACAAAAAGTAATCGAGGTAGACAAAGCAAAGATTGAAATAATTGAAAAACTACCTCCGCCGACATCTGTTAAAGGGATTCGAAGTTTTCTTGGATATGCAGGTTTTTACAGGAGATTTATCAAAGAATTTTCCAAGATTGCTAAACCTCTTTGCAATTACGGTTTCTGGTTGTTTTGGGGGCTTTGGTTTTTCAATTATTGGTTATTTTTTGGTGGCTTTGGTTTTTCATTTTTTGCTTGTTGTTTTTTTTTTCTAGAGTTGCCATTCAAAGAAGAAGAGAGAGAGAGAGACCTAGGGTTGTCGTTCAAGTCCTTAGGGTTTTTTGTGATGGTTGCCATCCCAAGGTCCCTCTTTAAGTTTTGGTGATTGCTCATTTTTATAATGTCTTGAAGGGATCTCCAAATAGGGAAATAAATCATGTAAATTTGGAAATTTTATTTTGGGGAAAAATCTTATAAATTTGGTGAGGATGGGATCCCAAAATCTTGTTAAATTGGTAAGGATGGGATCTCAAATCTCATTAAATTGGAAAGTGTTGATGAGGGGATTTAGACATGTGGATTGCATGAGGTTTTAGGCATGTGCATGGATTGTATGGGCTTTGGGCGTGTATGAGGTTTTAGGTTGATGGGCCGAAGGTGCAAGGGCATAATGGGCTACATGGTGGGTCTGAGGCTAAGGTTTGAAGCAGAAACCGAGTGAGCGAATCTGAGGCTAGCTAGTGAGTCCGAATCCGATGAGGTGTTAATTTTTGAGGTTTTTTTTCCTTCCATCATTCGTTTCTTGAAACTTCCTTAACTTTTCAGGTAATGCCTCCATACGAGGCTTATCATCGGGCTCATGCAAAAAATACAATGTCTACAGCGGGTAACTGACTCTATTTGTTCTTTGAGTTTTTGTAACTCTTCCTGGGGCTCGGCTATCCTTCCCGCGGCATACTCAGCCATGTCATCATAAAAAACATAAGTTTCTTCACTCACCATATTCGGGGGCTCCTTAAGCCTTCCATCCTCATTGTTTTCTATTCCCACTGTGCAGGGTACTATCAGATTGGCCTTAGCATTGGTCAAAGCTTGTAGTTGCTTGGTAATTTTAGTGATGTTGGACTCTAATTGATCCATGCGGGAATCTTCACTGTCTGACGCATCCATGCTTGTTAACCTCTTCTTGACAAGTCTTCCTTCTTCTCTAACCCAACGGATATCTATGAAGGCTTTTAAGAACATGGGTCAGCATGATGCGTGTATGCATGCGATGCGTGAGATGCATGTGATGCATTATATACATAAGGTTATCAAAACAACATATACCCTTCCGACCTTATTCCTCCCACACCCGTGGTAAGTCTATTTTTGTCCTAGGTATGGCTCATTTTATGCACCAATGTGGGGTACACAAAGATCGTTCTCTCATACGCTACATGGGTGAACCTTGGCTACCTCAGTCCATTTTCATCAGTAAAAGACAAAGACCGCCTATTTACAAGATTGACTAAGCCTATTATGGGGATCGTGCCATTGTCTAGAAATGACAAATTGGTCCGTCGGTAATCACGGTTGTGACGGAGACAGACTTGGAGATATCCAAAAGTATACAAATATACCATAACAAGGCGTACCCTTCCTAGATAAAAGCTAGTGTGGATATCGAACTCATGCATCTGGCATATTTGGATCATGTTTGGACCTTCTAAGCCCATCAAGGTTTTCATACAAGTTGGCCCGTTATCATTTTAAAACGTTCAATCAGATTATTGCGAGGTGTAAACTTGTCCCAATTGAAAAGGCCTTACAGTTTTACACTTTTGTGATAAGGTGGCTAAATACCTTCAAATGATATGGGGCCCAAATACAGAGTGGCCCATCATCACTTCAAAAACATTTGCCCAATTATCATAAGATACAAACTCGTCCCAGTTTAAGTGGCCCAACAAGTTTGTATCCTATGACGAGAAGCCCAAATGGATCCAAATGATAATAAGCCCAAACACAAGCATGAGGGGTAGCTTCTATAAGACACATAACTATGGTTTGTATGTGGGCTTACAAGGGTATTGATAAGGCTCTCTTCGGTGAAGGGTTGCACACAACTAGGTCTCCCCACTCAAGGGTTCGAGCGACCAAGTGAGCACGTCTTTTTTATACCATAGGGTACGTGCCAACGAGTGATGGTTATCATCACATAACGATCCACTGACTTGAGTGAAAGTGACTTCACGATACATGATGCCATCGGAGGTAAGAAAGGTATGCAAAATATATGAGACTTGGTTAACCAAAGCCAAATCCATGGACATTACAAGGCATTGTTTCGGGGCTTATTCTCTATCTCAGTGGAGTCGCCATCTGTAGGAGTGAAGTGGGGTTTACCGCTATGCCTATGATGTTCGGCGACCATGACACTGTTGGGCTCATAGCCCGTAGAGAGTACGGATTAGCCCGTGGGGGACTAAACCAGAGAATAAATGAGTCGCCACCCAGCGTGAACTGGGAAAGATTTATGGCCGCACTCACCCCTCGCAAGGGAACACCTCAAACCGTTGGGTTCAGAATGTTCCCTTACTTATGCCAGTATAATGTATGGGTTCACACAATGGTATAGTCAAGTCTTATGCAGTTCATGCAAGGTAATTCAAATAAACACATTTGCACACCCAGAAGCATTAATAGAAATAATAAAAGCATATTAAATTAAGAAATACGAGATGCAATAATAAAATTATAATAAACAATCAAAAGTAGGAAAAGCATCAATAAATAAATAGCAAACAAAAAAGGGGGTTAATCACGCATATATGAGTATTTTCCGAGTGGCACGTGGAGTTGTATCCCAAGTACAAACCGCACTACCGTCCATTCGGATTCGGCTACCGAATTTACGTCTGGGTTTCCATCCGATATACCGCAAGGGATAATAACACATTTAATCATCAATGCAATGTAAACGGACCTAAAAATTAGACATGAAAACATATAACAATGCATATACGTATAATCATCAACATGAACAAAAATAAACAAAATAAAGGCGAAACAATAAAAAAACAATAAAAGTGAATAAATAGATAAATAAAATGATAAATAATAAAATGCCAAATAAAGAAAAAATATGACCAGAAATTTGGTTGTCTTTGATGTAGTACTTCGCATACCTGGCTAGATGTATTTCACGTCCAGTCAGGCATTCAGCATCCGGAACTATGAAAATAAATGTGGTAATGGTTCCCTCAAGTCTTACCTTTTAAGTTGCTTTCTCGGAAGTGCTTTAGGCCGTCGCCAGATGGATCGCTAGTTTGCTGTTTCTGGTTGCTGTTTTGATGTTTTCTGGTTGATGTTTTACTGTTTCTGGTTGCTATTCTTTGTTGTTGTTTTGCTATTTTCTGGTTGCTATTTTGCTTTTTTTTTGGTTATTGTTTCTGGTTGTTTTTTCGGTGGTTATGGTTTACTGTTTCTGGTTGTTTTTTTTTGTGGTTCTTTGGTGTTGTTTTTTTCGATGATCTAGTGTTGTTTCTTCGGTGATTTGGTATTGTTTTTCGGTGATTTGGTATTGTTTCTTCGGTGATTTGGTTGGTAGTTTTTGTCTCGATTTTTTGGTTGTTTTTTTGCTGCTGTTTCGGTTGTTTTTGGGTGACTTTTCTGGTTGTTTTTTATCTCGGTTTTCTTGTTGATTCTTGGTGATTTTCTGGTGATTATTCCTCTATTTTTCGGTGATGTTCTAGGGTTTTTCTCGGTGATTGGTTGTTTCTTCTAGTTTTCTATTTCTGTTTCTCTGTTGTCTTTGTTATTTTTTGGTGATAAGAAGAAGAAAGGGGCCCAAAGGTTTCCGCCAAAGAAGAAAAAAATAGAGTTCACTCGGGTTTCTAAGTTGCTGCCCAAGAAGAAGAAGAGAGTCTCATTTTTATAATGATTTGAAGGCATCTCCCAATAGGAAAACAAATCCTGGAAATTTGGGGAATATATTATCAAATTATTTTGGGAATAAAATCTAATGAATTTGGTGATGAGGATATCTCAAATCTTGTTAATTTGGTTAGGATGGGATCACAAAATCTCATTAAATTGGAAGGTGTTAATGAGGGGATTTGGGTGTGGATTGCATGGGCTGCATGGTCCACGTGGGTTGCATGGGCCGAGGTTGGGGCTGATGGGTCGAAGCTGAGGTTTGAAGCAGTAGCTGACTGAGTGAGTCTGAGGCTGGCTAGTGAGTCTGAATCCAATGAGGTGCTAATTTTGGAGGTTTTCCTTCCTTCCGGCATTCATTTTCGTAACTTCCGCAACTTTTTAGGTAGTGATTCGATACGAGGCTCATCATCGAGCTTATGCAAGGTATCAGTCCACACCCAATGAACATTTAGAGGCCAGACCATGAAAGGTTTCTGACATACATGGCATTAAAGTGTGGAGGATCTCACACAAAACCAATGATGTCCTATAGTCAAAGAATCACATATATATATTACTCGACTCGATGATATTCCTATTAACGGTGGTGTGTACTTCCAACTATTATGAATCACCTGTGAGTCATTCAGTATTCTGTCCAACCAATACCCATACGTCTATACGATCTTCCAAAGCTCATGGTACATTGGGTTAAACAATTGGGACTCCAATTCCAATATACGACATATGTTAGTCTTATAGGTTATGGGAATTCGACCGTATTCCAAAACCACACACACACAAACTTTAAGAATAGTTTATAATAGTAAAATTTATCCTAATGTCGGACCACCTAGTATCCAGTATTACTACATGACTATTCTAAGGTCGATGTCATTCTTAGTATATTTATACATCAATCTAATATACATAATGACAATACCATTAATAAAGTTTGAAATGAAAATGTAGTAATTTTATTAATAAATAATAAAATATAATGTACTATACATTATCCGGATTGGCGCTCTAAGTACCAACTCCAACATCAAGTACCTATAATGGTGGTAGCAAGTAGCAACCCCCCCCCCCACACACACACACTCACATACATACATACATACATATATACATACAAACATACATACATACATATATACATACATATATATAATTTCACTTCACTATTCTTCTAAAGAAAAATGAGGTTAAAATGATGGACTTCTTATCTTATTAAGTTAAGAACCACTCCAAAAAAATAATAATAAATTTCAATATATTTAAAGATAGACAACATTAAATTAGAGTAAATATTTTTTTTGCGTTGATGTCAATTCACACACATATATATATTTTATCTGTTAGTGATATGGAATCTCATCAAACTCAAGCATGGACTACGTTTATACAGGAACAACAAGGCTAAACAAAAGGAGAAGGCAATGGATGGGATGAAGCTGTGAGCTCTCTGTATTAAAACAATAATTGAAGTGTCATGAAACTTCTAATTTATTTCCATTAAGTCAAAAATAGATCTTTTTGACATTTTAAGATGCAATATTTCCATGATTAAATCTTTGAAAGTCTTGTGTTTGCATGTAGTGTTGGACAATTATGACCCATAGCATCACTATTTGTAAAAGACATGGTGTTTTTGTACAAATTAACTATGTGACAAAGGAAATTGCTCTTTTATCATTTTGTAATTGGATTACTTGGATATATAAATGATAAAAGTCCATATTATTAGTATCGGATTAATAAGATATGAGACAGTATTAATCCATGAAAGGTTTAATCATTAAATATCCCTAGTTGTAGTATTATCGAGACTGGACATCGATAATGCGGAATAGACTAGTATTACACTTGTGCGCGTTATGGAAGCTTAACTACATAGTTCTCATATATTTTAAGTATTGGATGCTTATTCAAGTGTGAAAAGAGATTCTGTTAGCCGTTGGACCGGGAACAGCTTCACTCTGGATAGACCCATCGGAGTCCCATTGGTAGTATGACTTTGTGTCTATGGGAATCCGAATCAGGGTAGGTGTATGTGGTCTTAACCTGAGACTTGCATCTCTAATACTTGTGACAATCAGTACGCTTTGGTTTTGGTCGTCCTGAGCTTTAACAGGTTCTGTGTATGCCTCTTCTGAGTATACTGAGAATCGTAGTGTATTGGGTGAGATGTCAAGATGGAAGTATCACTTCAGTCAAATGGAGATGATGATCACACAGGATACATAACTATTACTCTTAAATGTTGTAGTTATCGGGATAGTATGACTAGGTCATGATTATCCGATTACAGAGACTAGTTGCTAGTGATCCGATTACAGAGACTAGTTGCTAGTGATCCGATATATGCTTCGTACTGGGCAGACATAATTCCAGCCCTAGGCCTAGAATGTGACATTTGATACTGGATCGTATTACACAATACATTGTATACTACGCCTGAAACAGATTATATATTCTTCATTGAATATTTCTGGAGAAATGGGAAGGCACGGTGCTTTGCTAGAAGCCAACCATGTCTTGTAAATTGGTGAGAATGTGGTACGGGGTATGCACGTGTTCGGATAGTCAGATGACTGTATTTACTGTCAACATATCCAGGGATCTCTTGGGTCGCTTCCCAAAGATTCACCAATGACATTTGACTCGAACATAATTAATCTGGGATTAATTATGATAGAGAAAATTAATCTGGGATTAATTGCGGCAAGAATTTATCTAGGATAAAATTTGTTTAGAAGAGAGAACGCGATTAATTTGGAATTAATCGATTAAATAATATATTGGATATATTATTTGAAATCAGATTTCAATGCGGAATTAAAATTAGATTTTAATTCGGGAGAACGAATTAATTTGGAATTAATTCGTAAGCGATTTTCGTAATAATTTTGCTAGGCATTATTATTTAATTAAATTGGATTTAATTATGTCGCACCGGAAAATTCATTTAATCGGATTGAACGAACCCGAGCCCAAAGTGTGTTGTATAAGCCAACTTGAATTTGGAATTTAATTGGGTGGGACCCACAACTTACATCAAATTGTTTGACATGTGATGTGAGTAGTTGGCTTGAATTTAATGAATTATTTTTCATTAAACCAACTTGGGAAGTCAACATTTGTATTTAGTTTTTGGAAAACACAAAATACTATTCATTCTCTCTTATGGCCGAACATCTCCCTCTTGTTCTTGGAATTTTGGTTGCAAAACATCTACAAGCTAGCACTTAAAGGAGTCAAATTAAGATGTTAGGGAAACTCACCCAAGAGTTTGGAACTCAACAACAAGGCTTGGAGCTTCTACATTCAAAGGATTTTTCAAAAATTCTAAGCCGATCAATGTGAGTATTTCCGCTACTTTCACTTGATTTATTCACACACAAATCTTGTTTAGAGACCTTGGGCATGTGTAGGACACTAACAATGGTATCAGAGCCATTCTAAGCATGATTTGAATTTTAGGGTTCATGACTTTAATTTTGGTATTTTTGCTTGGAGCATGATTTTTCCAAATTGGTTGTTTGGTTGTGATTAGATGATGATAACTGAGGGTTGTGCAACATTTGATTTGAGAAAAATTGATTAGATTAATTTTCCCCAAAAATCCTCACTTGGCCGAATGTAACCCTAGGTGTGCTCATGGTATTTTTTTGAATTTGACAATTGGATGTGTTAAATGGCATGAAATTGAATGTTAATTGTTGATTTAATTGGATTGAAATCAAAATTGGATGTTAATTTAATGTTTTTGCCGTGAGTTTGAGCATGTTGTTGGATGAACTGATTTTGCCTCAACTTTGTGTTGGACATGAATTTGAGAATTAAACATGATTAATTAGATTAATTGATGTTTTGGAAATATTAGATTAATTAATTAATTGTGCCTATTACACTTTAATTGGATTAATATGTAATTTGGAATAATATATTAATTTAATTTGTTGTATTTGGGCTAATGGGCTTGGTTGGGCCAAGTATGGTTTTGGACAATTGGGTTGGATCTAATTGGGCCTAATGGGCCTAAATTGATTTTTGGCATAGGGTGATTCCTAATTGGGCCTTGGCATTTTAGGTTTGATCCATAATGGCCAAAGCCCATGCGTAAAGAATTAATTGAAAGCCCATTGGACTTTAATTAAATTGGCATTGGATGCTATTTTGGCCTTTGAGACCCAAATGGATTGGATTTGGAATCCAAGTCTAAAAGGCACTATTAAAAGTGTAATTATTTAATTTGGAATTAAATATGAATTACTATTGGATACAATTTAAAATTAGATTCAAAATTGTAGTTCAATATAATTCAAGAATACTTACTTTGAGTATTTATTCTTAAACGAGTTGGACTTGCGCAAATCAAATTGTTGTATGAATATTGGATGGTCATTAATTCAAGATTAATTAATTGGATTAGATTGATTGAACAAAATGCTTTGTGTGAATACTTGGATGTATTTATATGAATAATGTATATCAGATGGATATTAGTTGGGTGGGGGCAATTTTGGAAATTGTTGTAAGTATGGTACTTATTTAAATTGGACCTGCATGTCCAGCCTTTCACCTCCTTATCTCTTTGTATTTCTCTTCTAACCAATTCCCCTCAATGCAAATGAGGTTTCTTTATGTATTATGTAAATGGGTTGAAGAATGTAAAGTTCTAGCGGGAGAGAGGAAAAAGAGAGTGATTTGTTCTAGGAACAAATTGTATTATATATCCATCCACACATCATTATTATTTATCGCGCCTTATTATGCTTTTAGAATGCATGTTTAAGGGTGTATGATGAGACCTAACCAAAGATAATAAATTGGTTGCCAATTTATGCGAAAAACCCTCAATTTAATATTAAACATTTTCCTTCCATTGAGTGGTTCTCTCTCAATATCCAAGATTGACTTCGATTTGTTGGCCAAAGTCAAGATCACTGTCCATTGCGGATGTGTTTGAACCATGAAATCTTTGTTATATATCGCATGTCTTAGGCAGCTGTGATTTGTTTGCCAAAGTCAAGGTCACTTCTATACATCGGCGTGGATTACGAAGCTTTCACACTGTCAATGGGTCACGCTTAACTGGAATCATTAAGCTTGTTGAGCCAAAGCCAAGGCTTATTTGATTCAGAGGAAAAGGTTAGGAAATATATTGGATATATGTTTTGGACTTGGAGGTCCACCTACCGGATCTAGGAATTGGATGGGATCCAATTGATCTTAGAGATCTACCGAGTTAAGTTTCATACAGCTTGTTGGCCAAAGTCAAGGTTGTGTGTTATTTAACGGGATCCTAGCCTACTAGGAAACTGGGTTTCCCGAGTACTCAACAGAGGGTTAGAGGCTCGCTGAAAATAGTGGGAGGCCATTATTAAATTTGCAATTTCATTTAATACTTGCTAATACGTGCTCTTTTAATTTTATATCTCGTTATATATATATATATATATATATTAGTTGGACTAATATCTTTTATTGCTTTCTTTGAACAGTTAGACTGTACAAGACACTACTCCACTTGTAGTTGGTTATAAAGTTGCACTATAATAACCATTACATTTTGAGTGTACCCGAAATTGTTGATTGAATTTTTGGACTATTGCAATCGTGATGGCTGGAAAGATTAGCGTTATAGACATAATCATGGGCGAGAATGTCTTTAATGGTGCCAATTTTCCAGATTGGAGATGAATCTCATGATAGTCCTGGGAGTCCAGAAGTTACTCTATGTCATAGAGAAACCTCTCAGGCCTGAGCCCGGAGTTGAGCAAATAGTAGAGCATGAGCTTTGGAAGACTCATCGTGATGATAACTTTAGTGCTCAATCCGTCATGATCGCTGCAATGGCTCCTCAGTTTCGTCGTCAGAACAAAGGATTGGATCCTTATAGTATGATGTTGAAATTGAAGGATCTGCAATGGCTCCTCTTTCGCTCGCGTATGTCAGAGGGTACATCTATCAAGCACTATATGTCGCAGATGATTGCTGACATCGAACAGCTAGGTCAGCTGGCCATAACCTTTGAGGCCGAGACTTCCATAGATTTGATCTTACAGTCTCTGCCCGATTGCTGAGGCGGGTTCTTCATGAACTATAATATGATGAACCAAGAGAAAACTCTTGGAGAGTTAATGGCGATGCTGAAAGAAGCAAAGCCAGAGCTTCTGAAGGGCAAGAAGCGTGAGGCGCACCTTACTTCGACATCCCAGAAGGCAAAGGCTTGGCCGAAGGCTTCTGTGGGTGTGATGAAAAGGAAGAAAATGGCAAGCCCAAATCATCAAAGTCTTCTAGGAAGACTAAGGACATATCCTAAGACGTCTACCTACATTGTAGCAAACGGGGTCACTGTTAGTGTCCTAGACATGCCCAAGGATCCTAAACAAGATTTGTGTGTAAATAAATCAAAGGAGTTGCAGAAAAACTTACAATGATCGGATGAAGTTCAAAATTTTTTTCTTTGTTGTATAAGCTCCAAGCCCTCTTTTTGAGTTCCAAACTCTTGGGTGAGTTTCCCTATCACCTTCCCTTGACTCCTCAAGTGCTAGCTATGTTGATTTTTTGCAACAAAAATTCAAGAACAATATGAGGTAGGTTCGGCCAAAGTGTGGAATGGAGGAGAGAATGAATAGTTCCATTTTTATGTTTTCCAAAAACAAATACCAATGTTTGACTTGGTAGGTGTGTTATCAAAAATCCAATTAATTGTTCCCAACCACTTCCATCAAATGTCTAACAATTGATGTAAGTAAAGTGGGTCCCGCCACTTTAAATTCCAAATTCAAGTTGGCTTGTACAACACACTTTGGGCCCGGCTTCGTTTAATCTGATTAAACGAATTTTCTGTTGCAACGTAATTAAATCCAATTTAATTAAATAATAATGCCCAGCAAAATTATTACGGAAGTCGCTTACGAATTAATTCCAAATTAATTCGTTCGCTTGAATTAAAATCCAATTTTAATTCCGTTTTGAAATCTGATTTCAATTAATATATCTGATATATTATTTTAGCCCAATTAAATAAATTAAATAGAAAAATCCAATTTAACTATTAAATTTATTTTGCGGATTAATTCCAAATTAATTGCGTTCTCTCTTCTAGTCGAATTAATCCCAGATTAATTCTTGACGCAATTAATCCCAGATTAATTTTCTCTTTGATAATTAATCCCAGATTAATGCTTACCGTAATTAATCCCAGATTAATTTTCTCTATCATAATTAATCCTATATTAATTATGTTCGAGTCAAATGTCATCGGTGAATCTTTGGGAAGCGACCCAATAGATCCCTGGATATGGTGGAAGTAAATATGGTCATCAGACTATCCGAACATATGCGTACCCGGTACCACGTTCTTACTGATTTACAAGACATGGTTGGCTTCTAGCAAAGCACCGTGCCTACCTAATTCTCCAGAAATATATTCAACATGGAATATATATAATCTGTATCAGGTGAAGTATACAATGTATTGCGTACTGCGATCCAGTATCGGATGTCACATGTTAGGCCTAGGGCTGGAATTGTGTCTGCCCCGTACGAAGCATATATCGGATCACTAGCAACTAGTCTCTTTAATCGGATAATCATGACCTAGTCATACAATCCCGATAACTGCAGCATATGAGAGTAATAGTTTTGTATCCCTGCGTGATCATCATCTCCATGTGACTGAAGTGATACTTCCATTTTGACATCACACCCAATACACTACAATTCTCAGTAAACCCAGAAGAGGCGTACATAGAACCTGTTAAAGCCTCGGACGACCAAAACCAAAGCGTACTGATTGTCGCAATTATTTACGATGCAAGTCTCAGGTTAAGACCATATACACCTACCCTGATTCGGATTCCAATAGACACATAGCCATACTACCAATGGGACTTTGATGGGTCTATTCAGAGCGAAGCTGTTCCCGGTCCAACGGCTAACAGAACCTCCTATCACACTTGCATAAGTATCCAATACTTAAATATATGAGAACTATGCCGTTAAGCTTCCATAACGCACACAATGTAATACTAGTTTATTCCGCATTATCGATGTCCAGTCTCGATAATACTACGACTAAGGATATTTAATGATTAAACCTTTCTTGGATTAATATTGTCTTATATCTTATTAATATGGTACTAATCATATGGACTTTTATCATTTATATATATCCAAGTAATTCAATTACAAAATGATAAAATAGCAATTTCCTTTGTCACATAGTTAATTTGTACAAAAACACCATGTCTTTTACAAATAGTGATGATATGGATCATAATTGTCCAATAATCTCCCACTTGGCCTATAGCCAATCACTCAAGTGTCCAACACCTAAACTATGTACGGGTCGCTCATGCTTACGCTGAGATATCGCTTTCGCCAGCGGATATGCAAGGTTATCATCTGAAATGATCTTTTAGATCTTGACATCACCACGATGTATGATCTGACGAATCAGATGAAACCATCGAAGTACATACTTGGATCATTATTGAGACCGTAATTCTTTAGCCTGTGCTGTAGCCTAGCTCAGCTATTAATAAAACTACTCCTAATCCAATTAGGAATTTTATAGATCCAAAATGCTTCTTTTGCTGCCTCAGCCGCAGCAATGTATTCCGCTTTTGTTGCTGAATCGGCAACAGTATCTTGCTTGGAAGATTTCCAGCTCAATGTTCCGTTATTCAAACAAAATATGTACCCTTAATGCGACTTACAGTCGTCTTTTTGGTTTGGAAACTTGCATTGGTGAACCCAGTCACCTCAAGTTCTCATTCTCCATATACTAAGAAAGCATCATTAGTTCGTCTAAGACCCTTAAGGATGTTCTTTACATCAATCCAATGACCATCACCTGGATTGGCCTGATAGTGACTATCGATGCTCAAAGCATATGAGACACCAGGTCGCGTACATGTCATGGCATACAAGATCGATCCGATTGCAGAAGCGAACGAGATCCGGCTCATTGAATCTCTCTCATCTTGAGTTTTTGGACACATGTCCTTAGATAGAGAGACGTCATGTGTTAATGTACGAGTTCTCGGAGAGTGACAACAACTTTTAGATCTATCCCAGGAGATTCTTATTCCTAGAATAAAGGTTGCCTCTCCCAAGTTTTTCATGGAGATTTTTAATGAAAGCCAAGCTTTCACCGATTTTAGTATGGGAATGTCATTGTTTAGAAGCAATATATCATCAACGTATAGGACAATCAATGTCAGTGCACTCCCACTAACCTTCTTATATACACAAGAATCATCATCGTTTTGAATGAAACCATATACCATTATGATCTTATCAAAACGTTGGTTCCAAGAACGCAATGCTTACTTTAATCCATAAATGGATCGATTTAACTTGCAAACCTTGTTTGCATGTTTTGGTATGACAAAATCGTCAGGCTGTTGTATATAAACATCCTCTAAAAGGTTTCCGTTAAGGAAAACTTTTGAAGTCCATCTGCCATATTTCATAATCGAAATATGCAGCATTAGCAAGCATTATACGAATGGATTTAATCATGGCAATGGGTAAAAGGTTTCGTCGTAATCGACACCATGTTGATGATGATACCCTTTCGCTACAAGTCTAGCTTTGTACGTTTGTATGTTTACATCCATGTCTGTCTTCACCATGAAGACTCATTTGCTACCAATAGGCACAATGCCTTCTAATACATCAACCAATGTCCAAACTTGGTTGCTATACATGGAATCCATTTCGGACTTAATGGAACATTGCCATTAATGGAGTCGATACCTTGTATCACTTCCTCATATGTAGCCGGTTCATCTTCCTCAGTTAGATTAATATATAATTGAGGTGAGATCAGAAACTCATACCTCTTAGTTTGTTTTCTGACTCTCTCCGACCTATGCGGTTCTTGTGTATTAGAAGATTGTGGAACAGTCTCATCCCTGATTAACTATTCGTGTTCCGTAAGGGGATCGGTGCCAGGAATAGTATCACTTTGATTTTCATCGAGTTCTACTTTCCTCCCACTTACAACTGCATTTAGGAATTCCTCTAAGGAAAACCGCATTGAGAGCAACAAATATTTTGTTCTCTTATGGTTGTGGAAATAAAATCCTTTGGTTTCCCTAGGATAACCAATTAAAAATAGGCACTTATCCGATTTGGGTTCTAGTTTGGTACTATCCAAACGTTTAACATATGCCTAGCATCCCCAAATCTTCAGGAATAAGAAACCCAGTTTATTTCCTGTCTATATTTCATATGGAGTCTGTCCAATAGACTTTGATGGAACCTTATTCAAAATAAGTATTGCATTGTTCAATGCGTATCCTCTGAAGGAAATTAGCAGCTCAGAGCGACTCATCATTAACCTTACCATGTCCGACAAAGTTCGGTTTCTCCGTTCGGATACACCGTTCAATTTAGGTGTTCCGGGAGGAGTTCACTGTGAAAGAATACCATACTCTTTCAAGTAATCTTGAAACTCATTGGTTAAGTATTCTATACCATGGTCCAACCGTAATATTATAATACTTTTGATGGTCTGTTTTTCTACTTCGTGTCGAAACTCTTTGAATTTCTCAAAAGTTTCCGACTTGTGTCTCATAAGACACACATAACCATAACGCAATGCAACATCCGTAAGGGTTACGAAGTATTGTTATCCACTTCTAGCCTGGCTAGATGTGGGACACAGAAACTGGGCGACGCATGCTGTCCCTGGGCTCGCGGCCCGGTTGGGAGTACGGAGTAGCCACAGGGGACTAAACCGGAGAATAATAGAGTCGCCACCCGTTGTGAACCGGGAAAATGAGATTTAAGGCCGCACTCACCCCTCGCAAGGGAAGACCTCAAACCGTTGGGTTCGGAATGGTCTCTTACTTATGTCACTTGTAATGAAAGGATTTGTGTAATAATTTAATCAAGCTTAAGTAACACTTATTTCCAAGAGTATCATGCTTCTAAATCCATATGCACAAAAATAAAACTTATAACTGAATTTACATATAAAACACATCTAAGATTGCATGCTTGAAAATACATCAAAGTAGCAACGAAAATACGACTTCATTGACATATTGTATTCAAATAAAAAAAAAACAAGCACACGCATTAACCACACAAGCACACATGTGAACACTTTTCCAAGTGGTACGTGAAATTGTATCCCAAGTACATACCGCACTACCGTCCATTCAGAATCGGCTACGAAATTTATGTCTGGGTTTCCATCCGATATACCACGAGAAATAATACTCAAATGCTATCATGACATGGATATATGAATTGTAGTACGTTAAACACATTGTACTCATACATGTGAGGAATACAAATGAATGATACCTACACAATCTTGCGTAACACAGAGAAGCAATCAGATTCATTATATAAAGGGATAGCTACTAGGAACAATTATGTATGAAATCTGATGAAAATGACTCAGTTCAGTTAGATAACATGTTCGAACGGTAAACAAAAGGTTCACGTTCATATAGCGTTCGAGATTGCGTTCGAACGGAGCCAGACCTGATGCATGAAACACTAAAAAAATGCGTGTGCGTTCGCATAGCGTTTGAGAATGCGTTCGAACGGTAAATAGAAGGTTCACGTTCGTGTGGCGTTCGAGAATATGTTCGAACGAAACCAGACCTGATGCATGATGAAACTAATAAAATGCGTGCGCGTACGCATAGCGTTTGAGAACGCGTTCGAACGGTAAACAGAAGGTTCACGTTCATGTGGCGTTCGAGAACGCGTTCGAACGGAACCAAACCTGATGCATGCAACACATTCACAGACAAACAAATCCACAATATGGGACCTCACGTATCCGATTAAACTCATCTCGCATCCAATCGAGTAAACACCAATCGGTGCGGGAAAGCATCGTGGTAAATGATTTTAACCCCTCCAAATAGGGGACCTTTCATCGCACTTACTAAGCCCATGTGCTCGATTGAATCATGCATACAAAGAATTAAAAAACAATAATATCAAACTTAGTATGCCCGATTGAACGTATCTTGCATTCAACCGAACACACATCAACCGGCGCGGCAAAGCATCGTGGTAAAGGATTTTAACCCCTCCAAAAGGGGACCTTTCATCGCACTTACTAAGCCCATGCGCTCGACTCGATTGAATCACGCACAAAAAAGTAAACATGCAGAATTCAAATGAGAAAAAAAAAATAAATAAATCAAGCAATATAAGACAAAAGAAAATGTCATTTACTCAAGCGGTACGTGGAGTTGTATCCCGAGTACAGATCATACTACCGTCCATTCGGAATCGGCTATGAAATTTATGTCCGGGTTTCCATCCGATATACCGTGAGAGTTGACACATCTTTCGTTTTATTCCAAAGCCACAACATACCATATCTCATAATCCATGCACATTTATCTACTCAAGGGCCACAACATGCATTTCAACACAACAATCATGCAAGCAATATTCAATAAATAATACAAATGAAACAGAAAATGAATGTGGAAAATACCCTCAGGTCTAACCTTTTATGTCGACTTTCGAACTCGCGTTTCACGGCCGTCGGAAGGGCTATCACACCGCTACTTCTCCGATTCACTGGTTTAGCATCTCGGCTCACTGCTTTGCTGTTTTGCTTGCTATTTGGCCACCGTTTTGCTGTTGTTTGGCCTCCACTTTGCTACTGTTTCCTCTGTATTTCTGCTTGCTGTTCAGGTCACTGCTTGGTGTTTTAATGGACTGTTTTGGGTGTTTTGTGAAGGCTCTAAGTGCAGTTTTTTTAGTTACTGTTTTAGGTGATTAAGAGTACAGTTTTTAGTTACTAGTTTAGGTGATTTTAGGGACTGTTTTAAGAGAATTTGGCTGCTGTTTTGGGTGTGATTCGGGCTGCTGTTTTGGCGTGTTTTAAGATGTGTAGGGGCTGCTGTTTGGGGGTGTATTTTCGGTGGTGTGTGGAGGTTTAAGGGTGCTGTTTTCGGTTGTGGAGTGGGGGAGATGAAGAGAATTATTTATGTTTTTCTTATTGCTATTGTCGTGAGTGGCTAGGGCTCTTGGTGTTGTGATTTTCGTGTAAGTCTTGTGTATCAGCTAGGGGAGTGCATGTCTTGGTTAGAGGTTACTTATATAGAGAAAGGTTAGGGCTACTCCTTGTCTCACAAGGAAGAGATTTTGGCATTAAAAGGAGGATTTGATTTGGTATTCAACAAGGAAATGATTAGATTGATGGGGGACAAATCTTGGCTAGATTAGGAATACAAAATATTTAATTGTTATTATTGATTTTAATTAGGCATGATATTTGTTAAGTTTGGTAATAATATATTTGATTTATATTTATTAGGCATGCAATTTCTTTAATTTGTGTAAGTATTTTTTTATTATTTTGGTAGGTGATTATTTAGATTTTATGTTTTATTTAATTTAGTATATGACTTAATTAATTATTTTATTTAATTACATTATCTAATTAATGTTTAACTTAATATTTAATTTATTTGGGTGTGTTTTAAGTGGGCTTGGGCTAGGCTAGGGTGCATGAGGCTAACAGCAAAACCAGAAATACCGATACCGTTCGAATGCCAATTCGAACGCGACACGAACGCCCGCAATCTGCCTGATGTTCGAACGTGTTAAGAACGCAGCACGAACGTAAAGAGTGAACACATGAAACGACTTTGATAGCATACTCATCCTGAATTTCTCCTTCCGACGTCCGTTTCCCGCGCTTCCGTGACTTAAAAGGTAGTGCCTCCAACTGAGACTCATCATCGGGTTTCACATGCAAAAATGCAATGCCTACAGTCGCCCCCACTTTGATGGGACTTGTGCAATGTGTGACTTTGAACAATCCTATCAAAGTTATGCAATGCATTTTCACTTACCTGGCTCATCTGCTGCCTCGAGCTGAGTTGGTGCTGCGGTGGACCTCGATCCTGGGACGCATCCCACCAACTGCACTTGACAATGGGGGCACTCGACCCATACTGCTGACAATAGGGACCTCGCCCTCGAACTGATGATGTAGTGGGTACCTCGACCCTAGGACGCACCCGGAACTACAACCGACAACGGGGGCGCCTTGACCCTGGGTACCTCGACCCCACACCGCTGACAAAAGTGGGCCTCGTCCATAAGCTGATACTAATGTGGGCCTACCCCAAAACTGTACTGATGTGGCCTCGCCCCCAGACTGGTACTGATGTGGGCCTCGCCCCTTGGGACTCATCCCCAAAACTGAAAATGCGTTGATGCTTGTTGGCTCATTTCTGCCGCTTTCTTTTTCTTCGAACCTGCGAACACAAAACAAAAACAAACACGGAAAGAATGCAATGTTACGTGTATGCATGAATGATTTTCCTAGTCCGTTGGGTTAGGTCTTCTGCCAATTCCTTGGTGACTGCTCGGTCCTTTTTTCCTCAGGAAAAGTATTGCTTCAATCTGTCCACTTGATCGGCTCGGTGAACTCGTTTCCTTCCAAGTCTGATAACCTCACTGCCCCATTTCCCATTACCTTCTGCACTATGTAAGGTCCTTCCCAGTTAGGTCTGAATTTTCCTCTCGGATCTGTCGTCGACGGCCTCGACTGCTTAAGTACCAAATCACCCTTTCTGATCTTGGTGGGACGTACTTCTTGAATTCCGGGCTAGTCTCTTCTGATACAACTGCATGTGATACAAAGACTTCGTTCTCCTCTCATCCAGCAGTGTTAACTGATCAAACCTCTGTGCGGCCCATTCTTGTTCCGGTAATTCTGCCTCTGCTAAAACCCTCATAGACTGTATTTCCACTTCCACTGGTAACACTGCTTCCATTCCATAGACCAAAGAGTAAGGCGTGGCCCCTGTTGCCGTTCTTACTGATGTTCTGTACCCCCACAAAGCATACGGTAATTTCTCGGCCCAATCTCTGCAATTTTCTGTCATCTTGGCTAAAATCGTCTTTATAGTCTTGTTGGCTGCCTCAACTGCCCCATTTGCCTGCGGCCTGTACGGTGATGACTTGTGGTGGCCTATCCCATACCTCTGTAACATTGCCTTCGTCTCTCCTTGAAACTGAACTCTGTTGTCTGTCACTACATGATGCGGCATACCATACCGAAAATGAGGTTCCGAGCTATAAATTTGCCATCTGTTTTGCTGTAACATTGCGGAATGATTCGCTTCCACCCACTTCGAGAAGTAATCTACGGCCACTACTATGAAGCGATGCCCATTCGATGCATTTGGTCGAATTTCTCCAATCATATCAATTCCCCATGCTGAGAAAGGCCACGGCTCTGACAACCCGGCAATTCTGTGTGTGGTAAGTGATTCAAATTACCGTGTGCTTGACAGTCATGACAGTGCTTTACCATCTTCGCGCAGTCTGTTTCCATGGTTGACCAATAAAAACCTTGTCTCACTATCTTTCGGGACAGATTCAACCCGTTCATGTGCGGACCACATACCCCGCGGTGTATTTCTTCCATTACATGCTGAGCTTCTTCCTTTCTCAAACACTTCAACTGAATACCGTTTGCTTGCCTCTTGTACAGTTCCCCTTTCAAAATCACATACTGGGAAGCTAACTTCTGAATGGCTATTCTGTCTTTTCTGCATGCCCCTTCCGGGAGTTCACCATGTTCCAGATACCTCTGAATGTCATAATACCAAGGTTTACCATCGTCGACCTCAACTTCCCAGAATTCTTTCTATCTCATAAACAGGTCTGCTCGCTGTTGTCAGTATCAACGGTCTCATCACTAACTTTTCTGGATTTTCCCAAGTTGCTGCAAGTGTAGCCAATGCATCTGCCATCTGATTCTCTTCTCTCGGTAAGTGCTGAAACTTACACTCGGGGATAACCTGTGCCAACTTTCTGAGGTGAAAAAGGTAAGGTTTCAACCGTTCTTCTTTCAATTCCCATTCTCCTCGCATCTGCTGGACCACCAACATAGAATCTCCGTAGACTTCCACACTCCCGGCCTTCAAGGCTATCAATGCTGTCAAACCGAAAGCACATGCTTCATACTCGGCCATGTTGTTAGTCACTCTGAATGTCAACCTCTTGGCCAAAGGCAAAGTCTCTCCCTCGGGGGTCACTATCACGATCCCAATTCCGGCTCCCTTGTAATTCATGCTCCATCAAAATACATCTTCCATCTCTGGACTGTTATTGCTTGGATCTCTTCATCTGGAAATCAAAATACTGATCCCCCTCAACAGGTTGCATTGCCAGAAACTCTGCTACTGCTCGCCCTTTGATCACTTTGGAGGTGAGATACTCAATGTCAAACTCTGTCAGCAATACCAACCATCTGCCCAATTTTCCCACTAGTGAAGGCACCGAATGAAGATATTCAGAGGATTTTCCTTGGCCACTATCTGGATCTTGTATGACTGGAAATAATGCCGCAATTTTCTGGAAGCCCATACCACTGCAAGACAGATCTTCTCAACTTCCTGATATCGAGCCTCATACGGGAGCATCTTCTTACTCAGATAATAGACTGCATGTTCTACCCCTGTCTCATCTGCCTGTACCATCATTGCCCCCAGTGCTTCTGATTCTATAGCCAAATACAATATCAAAGGTCTGCCCGGTCTCGGAGGCTTCAATACAGGAGGCTTTACCAAGTATTCTCTGATTTTGTCGAAGGCTGTCTGACACTGTTCATTCCATCTCACTGGCTGATCTTTTCTCAACAGTTTGAAGATAGGCTCACATACTGATGTCAACTTGGCGATGAACCGACTGATGTACTGAATCTTTCCCAAGAATGCTCTGACTTCTTTTTCTGTCTTCGGTGCAGGCATTTCTGTGATTGCCTTGATCTTTTCGGAGTCTACCTCTATTCCGCCCATTCCCACTGTATGACCAAGCAATTTCCCTGATGTCACCCCAAACACACATTTTTGGGATTAAGCCGCAGGTTGTATCTGTCAACTCTCTGAAGGAACCTTTCCAGTGCTTCAATATGCCCAACTCTTGTCTCTGATTTCACCATCATGTCATCCACATACACCTCAATCTCTTTGTGCATCAAGTCGTGGAAAAGTGTAGTGGCCATCCGCTGATAGGTAGCCCCCGCATTCTTAAGCCCAAACGGCATAACCTTGTAACAATAAGTACCCCACTCAGTAACAAATGCAGTCTTGTGTTTGTCTTCCTCGGCCATGAGAACCTGATTGTAACCTGAAAACCCATCTGCAAATGAATACATAGCAGATAAAGCCGCACTATCAACCAGAACATCTATATGCGGCAGAGGAAAATCATCTTCGGACAAGCCTTGTTGAGATCTCTGTAGTCTACACACATTCTGACCTTCCATCTTTCTTTGGCACCGGTACTATATTAGCCAACCACTCAGGATACTTTACTACTTCTAGGAACCCCACATCTATCTGTTTCTTAACTTCCTCTCTGACTTTCTCAGCCCATTCTGGTCTCATCCGTCGGAGTTTCTGTTTTACTGGCCTCATATTCGGATAAGTTGGTATTGTGTGTTGGGCAATGTTTCTGTCTACCCCAGGCATGTCCTCATAGGACCAAGCAAACACTTTGGCATATCTGACCAACACTTCTTCTAGTTTCTCCCTCTCTTCAGAGGTAACTTCACTTGCAATCAGAATTTCTTTGGGGTTCTCAAGTGTACCCAAGTTAAATGCAGTAGTTCTGGCCGAACTGATATCAAATATGCTTGATTCGTGCAGAGTAAATGGAAATGACTCAGGCAAGTAAGCAAAAGAAATGTCTTTATTATTGGATAATGCGGAAGTACATTCAAACAAATCAGGAAGGTAAATGTCTTCATCATCTATAGACACTTCTTCCTCTGCAATCAGGTCTTCCTCAGACTTTTCATCCTCTCCCAGAGTCAGGCTCTCCAACTTCATTAGTTCTTCTCCCAATTCTCTTCTTCTTTCTTCACAATTTCTTCAACTATCAGCTTCTTACCCAACATATCCTGGAAGATCTCAAACCCAGGTACCACAATTCCATTAACTTCCACAGGTTCAGGCTCCCCTTGATATCCTGAAGCTTTCACAAAACATTCCATCAGTTTCAGGCCCTTTTCTTGACCTTTGTCTTTTCTTCATCAGACTTGTACCCCAAACCCTTCCGAGTAGTCTGTCCTCTGAAATCTGGTAATTTTGAACCTTTACCCGGCTCAAACTTCATTTTCTCCATAATCCTAGCCACCCTAGGATCCACCCACTCCTCAAAAGTAGCTGACACCTGAAACCTCGTGAAAGGTGTATCTCCAAGGCAGCCACGGCATTATCTAACTCAGCCCGGATAGTAACAACTTCTCCCTCATACGGGAACTTGATCATCTGATGTAAAGTGGAAGGCACGCCCCCAAGTTTGTGAAACCAAGGCCTTCCCAACAACAAAGGCAAAGTAGCCGGGATGTCCAGTACTGTGAACTCAACCTCATCTTCAATCGGGCCTACCTTGACCATAGCCACAAAGGTACCCTCAACTCCCCTTTTACTGTCATCATAAGCCTTAATAGTCATACTGGAGGGGTCCAAGTCTGTTGCTTTCATACCCAATCTTGCCAGAATTTTCAGCGGGCACACATTGATGGACGAACCGTCATCCACCATCACACATGAAGTTCTCTTGCCCCTCACCTCGGCCCTGATAAATAGAGGCCTGTTATGATTCCTCCCCTCTGCTGGGAGTTCATCCTCAGAAAAAGATATCTGCAAAGCTTCCTTGAACCGACCCAACAAACATTGCGGGGTTGGCGTCTTCGGTACCACAATCTTGCTCAAAGCCTCAACCATGGCTTGCCTATGCTCCCGAGATGCACATAACAGTTCCCAGATACTCACTTGTGCTCTAGTCTTCCTCAATTGCCTCAGCACTAAATCCCCCTCAGTATTTTCTGCAGTCTCAACCACTTCTCTACCATCTGTCAAAACTTCTTTACCCTTATCTGCCATATCATTGTAAAAACGACCACTGCGCGTCATTCCCCTTACTTCTTCCTCGTCACTGCTAGAGAAATCAAGCCAAAAGTTTTTCCCTGCTCAGTCTCATCTTCACTAGTACTATCCCAGATTCCCAGGCAAAAGGCTTGAGGGTGAAAGGATTTTAGGACAAGGTCTTCTGGGAGGCCAGAATTGATCATATAGGCTGGTGGTGGTACGGCACGGTAATTGGGTAAGGGGTTTCTGTGTGTGTCAGGCTGTTCTGTTTCTGGGTCAGGTATTTTCTTGGAGTCTATCAGGTCTTGGATTTCATGGCGGAGTCGGGCGCAATTGTCAGTGTCATGGCCTTTTGTTGGTGAAAGTGACAGTAAAGGCTTAGGTTATAATGTGATGGTAGGGGATTGGGTAATGGTTTGGCTTCCAAGGGTTTTAAGAGCCCTTGCCTCTTCAGTTTCTCTAGCACCTTTGACAGGGGTCTTCCCAAGTTGGAAAATCTCCGGTTCCGGATAGCGGCAATCTCAGCAGAAACGGGCTTTGTTCCCGATGTTCCCCCAATGGGCCTCCTGTTCAGACCATAGAATTTTCTATTCTCGGCCTCTTCTTCCTCAATATCCATGACAGTTTCCCTCAACTGCCGAAAGTCTGCAATCATGGAGGTCATCCTCCTCAACTTGCTGTAAATGGAGGGCTTGGTGCCCTTGATAATCATCTTAATCTGATCCTTCTCCGAAGGCCTAGTCTGCATCTTCAACAACTGACCCCTCCACCGGTCCACATACTCCTTAAAACTCTCCTCCGATTTCTGCTTAACATTCTCTAGATCACGGAGTGACAGATCGATCTCTAGGTCAGTGACATACTGCTTCAGGAAGGCATCAGCCAACTCCCTCCAATCTTCCTTCACTTTCTTCTCCAAACTGTGGTACCACACCACGGGAGCTCCCTCGAGCGACATTCCAAACATTTTCTGCACTTGGCGCTGAGATAAGCCAACTGAACTCATGACTGATACAAACTGTCGGAGATGCACCCTTGGATCCCCATTCCCGTTAAACTTAGCCATATCAGGCATCTTGAACTGTGCCGGCAACTGTTCCTCGAAAGTCAGTGTGTCATAATCCAGCAAATCCTCATTCTTACCCCTCATCTTGCGGGTAACTGACTCAACCTGATCCCGAAGTTTCTGTAACTCTGCCTGAGACCCAGATACTCTGCCTGCTGCATACTCTGCCATATCATCATCAAAAGTGGGGATATCATCCCCCAATCTGTTCGGAGGTTCCTCTTGCCTCACATCCCCGGAATTAACCCCGGCACGAGACCCAGCTATACCAGCCATAGCAGTAGTCAAAGCTTGCAACTGTTCAGTGACCTTGGCGAGACCGTTCTCTAACTGATCCATACGGGATACCTCATTACCAGATTCACTCATGACTGTTACTGTTCTTTTAATGAGCCTTGTTCCTTCTCTAACCCAAACGGTATCTATGATGTCTTTTTGAGACATAGAAGGTGTTAACATGACACATGTATGTATGAGGTGCATGAGATGCATGTAACATATATAACATATTAAATCAACTAAAATTCTCAAACAAATCGGCCTGTTATCATTTTAGAAACTTTTGGGCTAACTGTCATAGGAGTGAACTCGTCCCAGTTTAAATGGCCCAACAAGTTCACATCTCATGGCAAGGAGCCCAACTAAATCCAAATGGTAATGTTCCGAACACAAGCACAAAGTGGCCCACCAACACTTAGAAGCCTTTGGCCCGATCGTCATAAAATATGTTCTTGTCCCAGTTTAAATGGCCCAACAAGCCCATATCCATGGTCCAAATGGATCCAAACGGCGATGTTCCCAAACACAAGCATAAAAGAAAGATAATGCAAACACAAAACAATAATTTCTACAGAATGGCCCATCAACATTTCAGAAGCTTTGGGTCCAATGGTCATAAGGTACGAACTCGCCCCAGTTTAAATGGCCCAGCAAGTCCGCATTTCTGACAATGGTCCAACTGCATCCAAATGAGGATGGTCCACAAGCTCATACTCAAGGAAATAATTGTTACTTTAACCATACAATCCCGGTCTATGGGTGGGTTCGCAGGAGTGTAGACAAAGGCTCTCATCGGCGAAGGATGGCCCACAACTAGGTCTCCCCAATCAAGGGTTCGAGCAACCAAGTGAGCGCATTCTTTTTTATACACTAAGGTACGTGCCAATGAGCTATGGTGTGTGACTGACTGTCAAATGGATTTCCCGTTGTAGATTCCCCAGAGGGAAGGTGGAGCGAGGCTCACTTAAATACCCAAGCCTCTTAGGCTCTTATCGCTTGGTGTCAGGAATAAACAACGAGTCCTCCAAATTAGTCCATCACAATAGGCTACGTAGATGGCTATATAGGTGCCTTCACAGCTTTTCCTTCTAGAAAGGTAGTGAATGAAGGAAGACACCAAACCATTACCTAGCCTCAAAAATGCCTTTGATTAAACCCCATTTCATCCACTATAGACACGGTCAATTAAAACATAAATCCAAACATTACAAAAGACAATATTTCGGGGCCGATTCTCTATCCCCAGTGGAGTCGCCAGACTGTGGGACACAGAAACTGGGCGACGCATGCTGTCCCGGGCTCGCGGCCCGGTGGGAGTACGGAGTAGCCACGGGGACTAAACCGGAGAATAATGGAGTCGCCACCCGGTGTGAACCGGGAAAATGAGATTTAAGGCCGCACTCACCCCTCGCAAGGGAAGACCTCAAACCGTTGGGTTCGGAATGGTCCCTTACTTATGTCACTTGTAATGAAAGGATTTGTGTAATAATTTAATCAAGCTTAAGTAACACTTATTTCCAAGAGTATCATGCTTCTAAATCCATATGCACAAAAATAAAACTTACAACTGAATTTACATATATTTCACATCTAAGATTGCATGCTTGAAATACATCAAAGTAGCAACGAACATACGACTTCATTGGCATATTGTATTCAAATAAAAAAAACAAGCACACACATTAACCACACAAGCACACATGTGAGCACTTTTCCAAGTGGTACGTGGAATTGTATCCCAAGTACAGACCGCACTACCGTCCATTCGGAATCGGCTACGGAATTTATGTCTGGGTTTCCATCCGATATACCACGAGAAATAATACTCAAATGCTATCATGACATGGATATATGAATTGTAGTACGTTAAACACATTGTACTCATACATGTGAGGAATACAATGAATGATACCTACACAATCTTGCGTAACACAGAGAAGCAATCAGATTCATCATACGAAGGGATAGCTACTAGGAACAATTATGTATGAAATCTGATGAAAATGACTCAGTTCAGTGGGTGCGCGTTCGCGTAGCGTTCGAGAACGCGTTCGAACGGTAAACAGAAGGTTCGCGTTCGTATAGCGTTCGAGAACGCGTTCGAACGGAGCCAGACCTGATGCATGAAACACTAAAAAAATGCGTGCGCGTTCGCGTAGCGTTTGAGAACGCGTTCGAACGGTAAACAGAAGGTTCACGTTCGTGTGGCGTTCGAGAACGCGTTCGAACGGAACCAGACCTGATGCATGATGAAACTAAGAAAATGCGTGCGCGTTCGCGTAGGTTTGAGACGCGTTCGAACGGTAAACAGAAGGTTCACGTTCGTGTGGCGTTCGAGAACGCGTTCGAACGGAACCAGACCTGATGCATGCAACACATTCACAGACAAACAAATCCACAATGTGGGACCTCACGTATCCGATTGAACTCATCTCGCATCCAATCGAGTATACACAATCGGCGCGGCAAAGCATCGTGGTAAAGGATTTTAACCCCTCCAAATAGGGGACCTTTCATCGCACTTACTAAGCCCATGCGCTCAATTGAATCATGCATACAAAGAATTAAAAACAATAATATCAAACTTAGTATGCCCGATTGAACGTATCTTGCATTCAACCGAACACACATCAACCGGTGCGGAAAGCATCGTGGTAAAGGATTTTAACCCCTCCAAATAGGGGACCTTTCATCGCACTTACTAAGCCCATGCGCTCGATTGAATCATGCATACAAAGAATTAAAAAACAATAATATCAAACTTAGTATGCCCGATTGAACGTATCTTGCATTCAACCGAACACACATCAACCGGCGCGGCAAAGCATCGTGGTAAAGGATTTTAACCCCTCCAAGTAGGGGACCTTTCATCGCACTTACTAAGCCCATGCGCTCGATTGAATCACGCACACAAAAGTAACATGCAGAATTCAAATGACGAAAAATAAATAAATCAAAGCAATATAAGACAAAAGAAAGTGTCATTTACTCAAGCGGTACGTGGAGTTGTATCCCGAGTACAGATCATACTACCGTCCATTCGGAATCGGCTATGAAATTTATGTCCGGTTTTCATCCGATATACCGCGAGAGTTGACACATCTTTCGTTTTATTCCAAAGCCACAACATACCATATCTCATAATCCATGCATATTTATCTACTCAAGGGCCACAACATGCATTTCAACACAACAATCATGCAAGCAATATTCAATAAATAATACAAATAAAACAGAAAATGAATGTGGAAAATACCCTCAGGTCTAACCTTTTATGTCGACTTTCGAACTCGCGTTTCACGGCCGTCGGAAGGGCTATCACACCGCTACTTCTCTGGTTCACTGGTTTAGCGTCTCGGCTCACTGTTTTGCTGTTTTGCTTGCTGTTTGGCCTCCGTTTTGCTGTTGTTTGGCCTCCACTTTGCTACTGTTTCCTCTGTATTTTTGCTTGCTGTTCAGGTCACTGCTTTGGTGTTTTAATGGACTGTTTTGGGTGTTTTTTGAGGCTTTAAGTGCAGTTTTTTTAGTTACTTTTAGGTGATTAAAGTACAGTTTTTAGTTACTGGTTTAGGTGATTTTAGGGACTGTTTAAGAGGATTTGGCTGCTGTTTGGGGGTGATTCGGGCTGCTGTTTTGGCGTGTTTTAAGAGTGTAGGGCTGCTTTTGGGATGTATTTCGGTTGTGTGTGGAGGTTTAGGGGTGCTATTTTCGGTTGTGGAGTGGGGGAGATGAAGAGAATTATTTGTGTTTTCTTCTTGCTATTGCCGAGTGGCTAGGGCTCTGGTGTTGTGATTTTCGTGTAAGTCTTGTGTATGAGCTAGGGGAGGTGCATGTCTTGGTTAGGGGTTGCTTATATAGAGAAAGGTTAGGGCTACTCCTTGTCTCACAAGGAAGGATTTTGGCATTAAAAGGAGGATTTGATTTGGTATTCAACAAGGAAAGGATTAGATTGAGGGGGGACAAATCTTGGCTAGATTAGGAATATAAAATATTTAATTTGTTATGATTGATTTTAATTAGGCATGATATTTGTTAAGTTTGGTATATAATATATTTGATTTATTTTATTAGGCATGCAATTTCTTTAATTTGTGTAAGTATTTTTATTATTTTGGTAGGTGATTATTTAGATTTTATTTGTTTTATTTAATTTGGTATATGACTTAATTAATTATTTTATTTAATTACATTATCTAATTAATATTTAACTTAATATTTAATTTAATTTGGGTGTGTTTTAAGTGGGCTTGGGCTAGGCTAGGGTGCATGAGGCTAACAGCAAAACCAGAAATATCGATACCATTCGAAGCAAATTGAACGTGACCGACGAATTCGAACGCCGACACAACCAATCGCAATCTGCCTGACGTTCGAACGCGTTAAGAACGCATCACGAACGGAAAGAGTGAACACGTGAAACGACTTTGATAGCATACTCATCCTGAATTTCTCCTTCCGACGTCCGTTTCCCGTGGCTTCCGTGACTTAAAAGGTAGTGCCTCCAACTGAGACTCATCATCGGTTTTCACATGCAAAAATGAAATGCCTACACTAGACATGGGCCCACATACGTCACCATGAACGAGGGCTAACAGCTCGGTGGCATGCACACCCTTACTGTTAAAAGGCTTTTTAGGCAATTTGTCTAATATACAAGATTCATAAACGTCATATGAATCAGGATCAAATCCGTCCAAGTAACCATTCTTCCAAAGAATGGATATACGAGTCTTGTTAATGTGTCCTAGACAACAATGCCACAAATAAGTCTCATATGATTTACTCAGTTTGAGCTTTTGTTTGTCATGTTTTATGTTGGAGATTCATTTATATTCGAAATATAAATACTGTTATTCACATCTAATGTGTATATCTCAATATCATCTTTATAAACAAAACACCCAGTGTTCTAGAACATAAAGGTATGCCCGCAACGGGTTAAACTAGATATAGAGATAATGTTTCTAGTCAAACTAGGTACATTATAAAATTTTCCTAATTTAAGTACATGCCCAAAGGGCAGTTCCAAAAATTAGGTTCCCACAGCCAAAATAGTGACTCTCCTCCCGTTTCTGACTCACAGGTAGATCTCATCTGAAGCCAGTCACCTGCTAATCAGCAGATCCCACACATTAGTACATATGTATATACCACATCCAGTATCAAAAATCCAATTTTAAAACCAGTAGTGAACATGTTTATTACAATAACAAACATACCTGAAGTTGGAGCTTTTCCAGCATTCACTTCCTTTATGTCTTCCTTGTCCATATGGCAGTCACGCTTCCAAAGTCCCTGTTTGCCATAGTTTAGGCAGACATCTTGGGATATTTCATTTGTCTTCCCAGACAACTGTGATGATTTTGCCTTTGCCTTTTTCTTCACACCTCAGAAGCCTTCGGCCAAGCCTTGGCCTTCTGGGATGTCGAAGTAAGATGTGCCTTGCACATCTTGCCCTTTTGGAAGCTCTGGCTCTGCCTCATTGAGCATAGCCATTAACTCTCCAAGAGTTTGCTCTTGGTTCATGATGAACCCACCCCAACATTCGAGCAGAGACTGTAAGATCAAATCTATGGAAGTTTCGGCCTCGTAGGTAATGCCCAGCTAACCTAGCTGTTCAATATCAACAATCATCTGTGACACATAGTGCTCGACAGACGTACTATCTGACATACGCGAGAGAAAGAGCTTCTTGTATAATTCGTGCTTCTGAGATCTAAGATTAGATCTGTGAAGATCCTTCAATTTCAACATCATACTATAAGGATCCAATCCTTTGTTCTGACGATGAAATTGATGAGTCATTGCGGCAAGCATGACGGATTGAGCACTAAAGTTATCATCATGGTGAGTCTTCCAAAGCTAATGCTCTACTATTTGCTCAACTCCGGGCTCAAGCACGAGAGATTTCTCTATAATAAAGAGTAACTTCTCAGCCCCCAGGACTATCCTGAGGTTCATCTCCCAATCTGGAAAATTGGATTAGTTAAAGACATTATCGCCCATGATGATGTCCCTAACGCTAATCTTTCCACCCATCTCGATTGCAATAGTCCAACTATTCAATCAACGATTTCGGGTACACTCAAAATGTAATGGTTAATATAGTCCAACTATATATCCAACTACAAATGGAGTAGTGTCATGTACAGTCTAACTATTTAAAGAAAGCAATATTTGATTTTAGTCCAACTAATATATTTATAACAACGATAAATAAATTAAAAGAGCGCGTGTAAGCAAGTATTAAACGAAATTGTAAATTTAATATTGGCCTCCCACTAATTTTCAGCGAGACTCTAACCCTCTGTGGAGTACTCGGGGAAACCTAGTTTCCTATTGGGCTAGGATCCTGTTAAATAACACACAACCTTGACTTTGGCCAACAAGCTGTATAAAACTTAACTAGGTAGATCTCTAAGATCAATTGGATCTCATCAAATTCCTAGATCCGGTAGGTGGACCTCCAAGTCTGAGATATATATCCAATATATATTTCCTAACCTTTTCCTCTGAATCAACTAAGCTTTGGCTTTGGCTCAACAAGCTTAATGATTGCAGTTAAGCGCGACCCATTGACAGTGGGAAAGCATCGTAATCCACGTCGATGAACTAGAAGTGACCTTGTCTTTGGCCAACAAGTCACAACCGCCCAAGACATGCGATATATAACAAAGCTTTCGTGGTTCAAACACATCCGCGATGGACAATGATCTTGAGTTTGGCAAACAAACCAATGCCAATCTTGGATCTTGAGAGAGAACCATTCAATGGAAGGAAAACGCTTAATATTAAAGTGAGGGTTTTTCGCGTAAATTGACAACCAATTTATTATCTTTGATTAGGTCTCATCATACACCCTTAAACATGCATTCTAAAAGCATAATAAGGCGCGAATAAAATAATAATGATATACGGATGGATATATAATAATTTGTTCCTAGAACAAATCTCTCAATTTCCTCTCTCCCGCTAGCACTTTACAAACTTCTACCCAATTACATAATACATTAAATAAACCTCGTTTATATTGAGGGGAATTGGTGAGATGAGAAATACAAAGATAATATAAGATAATAGGCTGGACACGCAGGTCCAATTTAATAAATTCTAAATTTATTACAACAATTTCCAAAATTTCCCCCACCGAACTAATATCCATCTGATATACATTATTCATACAAATACATCCAAGTATTCACACAAAGCATGTTATTCAATCAATCTAATCCAATAATTAATCTTTGAATTAATGACCATCCAATGTTCATACAACGATTTGATTTGCTCGACTCCAACTCGTTTATGAATAAATACTCAAAGAACGTATTCTTGAATTATATCGAACTATAATTTTAAATCCAGTTTAAATTGTATCCAATACTAATTCATATTTAATTTCAAATTAAATAATTACACTTATAATAGTGTCTTTTAGACTTGGATTCCAAATCCAATCTAAATGGGTCTCAAATGCCCAATTAGTATCCAATACTATTTTAATTAAAGTCCAATGGGCTTTTAATTAATTCTTAATGCATGGCCTTTGGCCATTATGGATCAAACCCAAGATGTCAATGCCTAATTAGGAATAACCCTATTGCAAAAATCAATTTAGGCTCATTAGGCCCAATTAAATTATTTAAAGGCTCAATATTAATATTTGGACTTTATGGAAATGGTTTTAGGCCCAATTGGATTCAACCCAATTGTCCAAAACCAAACTTGGCCCAACCAAGCCCATTAAGCCCAAATACAACAAATTAGTCCAATTTAATAAATTCCAAAATTTAAAGACTAATACATATTAACATAATATTCTAAATATCATATTAATTTTTATTAAAGTGTAATTAACACAATTAATTAATTAATCTAATATTTCCAAAACATCAATTAATCTAATTAATCATGCTTAATTATCCAATTCATGTCCAACAAAAATTGAAGCAAAACTAACTCATTCCAACATGTTTAAGTTCACGGCAATACATGAAATTAACATCCAATTTTGATTTCAACCCAATTAAATCAACAATTAACGTTCAATTTCATGCCAATTAACATATCCAATTGTCAAATTGAAAAAATCACCATGAACCTATCAAGGGCTAATTTCAGCCATGCATGTGAATTTGGGGAAAATTAATCTAATCAATTTATCACAAATAAAATGATGCACAAATCCAATTCATCATCATACTAACACAACCAAACAATCAATTTAGACAAATCATGCTCCAAGGAAAAAAATCCCAAATTAAAGTCCATAAACCCTATATTTTAAAATCAAGTTAGGTGGCTCATGAGACCATTGTTAGTGTCCTAGACATGCCCAATGATCCTAAACAAGATTTGAGTGTGAATAAATCAAAGGGAGTTGCGGAAAAACTTACAAAGATCGGATGAAGTTCAAAACTTTTTTCTTTGTTGTAGAAGCTCCAAGCCCTCCTTTTGAGTTCCAAACTCTTGGGTGAGTTTCCCTATCACCTTCCTTTGACTCCTCAAGTGTTAGCTATGATGAATTTTTGCAAAACAAAATTCAAGAACAAGATGAGGTAGGTTTTGCCAAAGAGAGGAATGGAGGAGAAAATGAATAGTTCCATTTTTGTGTTTTCCAAAAACTAATACCAATGTTTGACTTGGTAGGTGTGTTATCAAAAATCCAATTAATTATTCCCAACCACTTCCATCAAATGTCTAACAATTGATGTAAGTAAAGTGGGTCCCGCCACTTTAAATTCCAAATTCAAGTTGGCTTGTACAACACACTTTGGGCCCGGGTTCGTTTAATCCGATTAAATGAATTTTTCATTGCGACGTAATTCAATCCAATTTAATTAAATAATAATGCCCAATAAAATTATTACGGAAGTCGCTTACGAATTAATTCCAAATTAATTCGTTCGCTTGAATTAAAATCCAATTTTAATTCCGTGTTGAAATCTGATTTCAATTAATATATCCAATATATTATTTTAGCCCAATTAAATAAATAAAATTGAAAAATATAATTTAACTATTAAATTTATTTTGCCGATTAATTCCAAATTAATTACGTTCTCTCTTCTTGTCGAATTAATCCCAGATTAATTCTTGACGCAATTAATCCCATATTAATTTTCTCTTTGATGATTAATCCCAGATTAATTCTTACCGTAATTAATCTCAGATTAATTTTCTCTCTCATAATTAATCCCAGATTAATTATGTTCGAGTCAAATGTCATCGGTGAATCTTTTGGAAGCGACCCAAGAGATCCCTGGATTTGTTGGCAGTAAATACGGTAACCGGACTATCCAAACACGTGCGTACCCGGTACCACATTCTTACCGATTTACAAGACATGGTCGTCTTCTAGCAAAGCACCGTGCATACCCAATTCTCCAGAAATATATTCAACATGGAATATATGTAATCTGTTTCAGGCAAAGTATATAATGTATTACGTATTGCGATCCAGTATCGGATGTCACATGCTAGGCCTAGTGCTGGAATTGTGTCTGCCCCGTACGAAGCATATATCGGATCACTAGTAACTTGTCTCTTTAATCGGATAATCATGACTAGTCATACTATCCCGATAGCTGCAGCATATGAGAGTACTAGTTCTGTATCCATGCGTGATCATCATCTCCATATGACTGAAGTGATACTTGTTAGGTTTATATCTAGGTCCCAAGATCAAACAAGACATGAAATACATGTGTGAATACATCAACGGAGGTAGCGGAATACTCACATCGATCGGTTGAGATGATTTGAAGACGAACAAAGCCCAAAATGCTCACTGGTTTGGCGCCACTGCTGTGCAGTTCACTGCCCTCCATTTCATAAATTTTGAGCTGCGAAACGGAGCTCTAAGCTTCGTCGAACGGATCCCGGCTCATGGGTGAACCTCCCTACCACCTTCGTAAGTCTCGTAGTGTGCTAGCACTTGAGTTTTTGCCACAAAAACTCACTCTTTGCTTCCCATTTGCTCACGCCAATTGGCTTCAAAAACCAGTGAAGAAAATCAGTTTGGGCGTGACTTCGATGAGAGAAATGAGAGAGAGATGAATGTGTTGACTTGTGAAATGAATTACAAAAAATGCTTTATATATTTTTCCAAAAAATAATAAGCATTTACCATTTTGATTTATCAAATAAAGTAAATGGAAATCAATCACCAAACACTATTCCAACAACACCCATCACTATTCATTTTACTTTAATAAAGTGATGTGTGTCTTTCAATCAATCAATCACATCAATCAATCACATCACTCAAAGTGACATTTGATTTGACGCTTGATGTGATGAATGATTTGACGCTTGATGCGACTTGCGTTGCCGCATCGAATTCGAAATACGAATGCGCTCGCAATCACACGCTCGGGTTCGCTAATTCCCAATTAGCGATTTTTCCGTCGCGTTGTAATTAAATGATTACGCCTAGCGAATTCACTATTCACGTCGCTAACGAATTAATTCTAAATTAATTCGTTCGCCCGAATTAAAATCCATTTCAATTCCGCGTCGAAATCCAATTTCTTTTAATATATCAAATATATTAATTTACCGATTAATTCCAAATTAATCATTCTCTCTCTTTAGATGATATCTTATCCTAGATAAAATATCTCCGTAATTAATCCTAGATTAATTTTCTCTCTCTTCTATATAATCCCAGATTATTTAAGAGTGCGAGTTATGCGTCATCGGTGGATTATTGGGAAGCGACCCATGAGATCCCTGGATATATTGGCAGTAAATACGGTCGTCGGAGTATCCGAATCACGTACGTACCAAGTACTACATTCTACCGATTTACGAGACAAGATCGGCTTCTAGTAAAGCACGAAGTCTACCCAATTCTCCGGTCATATTCATCTAAGAATATTTAAGATCTATATCAAGCGTAGTATACCAAGTATTATGTATATCGGTCCAGTATCGGATAGTCACGTGTTAGGGCTGGGGTTGGATAAGTGTCTGCCCCGTCCGAAGCACATGTCAGATGTCTGGTAACTAGTCTCTATAATCGGATATACATGACCTTGTCAAATATCCCGATGGCTGGCCAGCACTTAAGAGCACTAATACCGTATCCTGCGTGACATCATCTCCACTATGACTGGAGTGATACTTCCGTCTTGACATCACACCCAATACTCTACGATTCTCAATATACCCAGCATTGGCGTACACAGAACCTGTTACAGCCCTGGACGACCTCAACTAAAGCATATTGATTGTCGTAAGCATTAGCGGTGTAAGTCTCAGGTTAAGACCATACACACCTACCCTAATGTCGGACTCCCATAGACACATAGTCATAATACCAATGGGATTCCGAGGGGTCTATCCAGAGCGAAGCTGTTTCCCGTACCATCGGTGAAACACAACCTCCTATCGCACTTGCATAAGTATCCTATACTTAAATATATGAGAACTATGTTGTTGTGCCCTCACAACGCGCACAAGTGCAATACTAGCCTATTCCGCATTATCGATGTCCAGTCTCGATAATACTACGACTAGGGATATTTAATGATTAATCCTTCGTGGACTGATACTGTCTCATATCATCTCAATCCAGGAACTAATCATATGGACCTCTCTTCATTTATATATCTAAGGTGATCTAATCACAAATGATGAGAGTGCAATTTCCTTGTCACATAGTTAATTTGTACAACAACACTATGATATGTACAAATAGTGACGCTATGGGTCATATTATCCAACATCTCCCACTTGGCACATAGCCAGTCACTCAAGTTTCGTGCACCCGAACTATATCTAAGGTGATCTAATCACAAATGATGAGAGTACAATTTCCTTGTCACATAGTTAATTTGTACAACAATACTATGATCTGTACAAATAGTGACGCTATGGGTCATATTATCCAACAATCTCCCACTTGGCACATAGCCAGTCACTCAAGTGTCGTACACCCGAACTATGTACGGTTCGCTCAAATTGCTGAGAAAAGGTTTTCGTCAGCAGATTTTCATGATTATCGTCTGACGCGTTTTATACGATCACCACATCACCACGATGTATGATCCGAACGAATCAGATGAATATAGAAGTATATATCTGGATCGTTGATGAGACCTTTAATTCTTTAGCCTGTGCTGACGCCTAGCTCAGCCGCTAACAGAATTATATCTAATCTAATTAGATTTATTTTTGACCCAAATGGCTTCTATTGCTGCCTCAGCTGCAGCAATAATCCGCATTTGTTGTTTATTCGGCAACAGTTTCTTGCTCGGAAGATTTCCAGCTCACTGTCCCGTTATTCAAATTTTATAGTACCGTAGTATTTAACTGTTTGGAAACTTGCGGCAGTGATCCCAGTCACTTCAAGTTCTCATTCTCCATAGTTTTAGACAGCATCTTTTAGTTCTCTAAGATACTAATAGATGTTCTTAACTTCAATCCAGTGATTAACACTTGGATTGACATGATTGTGACTCCATATGCTCATAGCGTATGAGACACCATATCAAGTACATTTTAAATGTACAATTTCCCAGAGAGTGTTAACAACTCCAAATCTATCCCAGTAGATCTTTATTCCTTGAATAAAGGTTGTTACTCCCCAGAATTATACGGAGAATTTCTATGAAAGCCAAGCTTTCACCAATTGCTATATGGGAATTTCATTGTTAGTGCGCTCCCACTAACCTCCTTATATACGAAAGAATATTTCGTTTTGAGTCAAATCATAAACCATTATGATTATTTCAAAACGTCAGTTCCAAGAACCTTATGATTGCTTCAATCCAAACATGGATCGAATAACCTGCAAACCTTGTTTGTCGGTTATACAAAATCGACAGGATGTTGAAAACATCCTCCAAAAGGTTTCCTTTTCAGGAAGGCGATTTTGATCTTTAACTGACACATTTCATAAATGAAATATGCAGTATCAACAAGCATCATCAAAATGGATTTACTATGGCAACAGTAAAAGGTTGAACCGTTATTAACACAATGTTGATAACGATACCTTTCCGTCACAAGCCTAGCTTAGTACGTTGGTATGTTGCCATCCATGTATGTCTTCCTTGAAGACGTTTACAGTACCAATAGGCACAATGCCTTGCGGTACAACAACTAGTATCCAAACATAGTTGTTATACATGGAATCCATTTCGGACTCATGGCATTTTGCCATAATAGGGAGTCGATACCTTGTATCACTTCCTCAAAACGTAGTCGGTTGGTATACCTCCACAAGATTAACATCTTTATGAGGTGAGATCAGAAACCCAAACCCGAGGTTGTTTTCTGACTCTCTCCGATCTATGAGGTTCTTGTGTATTCAAAGATTAATGGTATAGTCTCATCCTTGATGAACTATTTGTGTTCCATTATGGACTTCGTGCCTTGAATAGTATTACTCCGATTTTTCACTCGAGTATCACTATCCTCCCACTGACCACTGCATATCGGTATTCCTCTTAGGAAAACCGCATGGTGAGCCAACAATCATATTGTTCTCATGTGAGATTTATAAGTACTATACTTATGGTTTCCCTAGGATAACCTATATTGGCACTTATCCAATTTGGTTCTTAGTTTGGTATCATCCAAACGTTATGCCTGGCCATACCTAAATTATTAGGAATGAGAACCTGTTTCTTTCCTGTTCATATCCTATATGATATTTGTCAAACAGATTTATATGGAACCTTATTCTAAATAAGCTTTGCACTGTTAATACATGTCCGTTGAAGGAAATGATAGCTCAGAGCGACTCGTGATAAACCTTATCATGTCCAACAAAATTCGGTTTTTGTTCGGACACACCGTCTAACTGGCGTGTCTCGAGAGGAGTCCTCATCTGAAAGAATACTTACTCTTTCATGTATATTTGAAACTTCTGCTTAAGTATTTTCTTACTGTCTTACCATGACGGCATAATACTATAGTCGATCTGTTTATCTACTTCGTGTCGAAACTCTAATAGTTTCCGATCTGTGTTCTTCAAAAGAAACACATAACCATAACGTGATGCCACATCCGTTAAGGTCACGAAACTATTCATGTGCACATCTAGCCTAGCTAGATATGGGCCCACTAACTTCACCATGAATAGGGCTAACAGATCGATGGCACTTACACTATTACAAAGTAAACAGTGTTTTAGGTACTTTACCTAACAAACTAGATTCGTAGACTTTATTTGAATAGTCAAATCAGTCCTAGTACCCACTCTTCAAAAGTGTGGATATACGAGTCTTGTCTAATTCTGTCCTATACAACAATGCCACAAATAAGTCTCTATTGATCAAATCAATCTGAGCTATTTATTTGTCATTTATATGTTTTGAGATTTTATTTATTCAAAATATAAATTTGTTATTCACATCTAATGTGTTTATCTCAGTATCATCTTTATATAATGAAACACTTAGTGTTCTAGAATATAAAGGTTTATCCACAATGGATTAAACACTGATATAGAGATAATGTCTCTAGTCAACTAGTTACATTATAACAGTTCCTAACTTAAGTACACACCCGAAGGGTAGTTCCTAAACTTAGGTATCTACGGTCGAAACAGCGACTTTCGTCCCGTTTCCGATTCGCAGAGCAATCTCAGCTTGAAGTCAGTATCCTGCTCAAAGCAGATTCTGAACATCAATACATATATTTTATGTACCACACTAAGTATTTAAAATCTAATTTCAATACTAGTGAACATAACTTGACAATCATTTTTAAAGTAAGAGCCTTGCCCTTTCTTTAATTCCTTCGTGTCTGTCATATCCAAATGGTAGTCACTTTGGGATATGTCAATTTATCTTCCAGAGAAGATCTTAATGATTTTGCCTTTTCAATATTTCAGGAAACCTTAGGCCAAGCCTTGGGTTTTTAGAATATCGAAACGATGTGCACCTCGTGCTACATGCCCAATTGCAAACTTTGACTTTACCTCCTCTAGAATAGTCAATTAATTCTCCAAGAATTATAAATTGCAATTTTAATACTTCTTAAATCTAAAATTAGATTTATGACAAGATATTAAAATTAAGCACTAAGGTCATCATCACATAAATCTCCAAAGATTTTATGCTCTACTTATTTGCTTAATTTTGGGCTTAAGGTATAATAAGTTATTTTATCAAATAAAGTAACCTATTATTTTATTCCCAATTTGAAAATTAAATCATTTAAAATATTTTAATCCCAAATTATATTTTAAATATCCAACTTTTTCATTTTATCTGATTACAATAGTTCAACTATTTAATCAACGATTAGTGGTACATATATTATAATGATTAATAGTCCAACTATATAGTCAAATATAATCCAAATTAATAACCTCAATTACATTGATTACTATAATCCAATTATAAATTCAACTGTAAACTGAAATTAATTAATTCAAATATATTGATTAATATAATCCAATTATATATAATCAACTATAATACAGTCCAACGTTTAAAACAACAATTTAAATATTAGTCCAACTAACATTTAAATTTATATGACGAGTGATATTTGTTTGAGCGGTTTATGGCGAGTAATTGAACGAATATTGCAAATTCAATTCTTGCCTCCAACACTATTTTTTCTCGAGCCTCTGACCCTCTGTCGAGTACTCGGGAAACCGTGTTTCCTACTGGGCTAGGATCCCGTTAAATATCACACAATCTTGACTTTGGCCAACAAATTGTATGATAATTAAGTAGTAGATCTCGAAGATCAATTGGATCTCATCCAACTCCTAGATCCAGTAGGTGGACATCCAAGTCCGAAACATATATCTTATATATGCCTATATATCTAATATATACCCTAACCTTTTTCCTCTGAATCTACTAGGCCTTGGCTTTGGCACAACCAAACCTAGTGATCCCAGTCAAGCGTGGACCCATTGACCATGGAAGCTTCGTAATCAATGTCGTTGGACAAGAAGTGGTCTTGACTTTGGCCAACAACCACAAAACTTGGACAAGACACCAATATGGAACAAAGCCTCGTGATTCAACACATCTTCGAACGGACAAGGGCTTGACTTTGGCCAACAACCCCTGCCAATCTCGGATCTTGAGCAAGAATCACTCAATGGAAGGAAAAAAAGGCATGATATTTGACGAGGGCT